>JAQMWT010000102.1:0-126452 GCA_029834535.1 Chrysophaeum taylorii
GGTAGGAGGAGGTGGTGCGTCGTCATCCTGGCACGCAGCAGGGTCACTTGGAGGTGCATCCTCATCATCACGAGTAGCGAGAGTATCTTCGTAGGACGAAGATATATAGTTTAACGACATTTCGGTCAAGCAGTTGCTGGAGATAGACGTCATAAAGGCTTGTGCCAAAGACAAGGTATCTGTGCTGCACGTGGTGGAGGCCGAGTCAAAGGTCATGAAGGTGGATACATAGGATTTCTTCATCACGGAAGCAGCATGTTGGAAGATAGGGTCCAACATAAGAGACTTAATATCGGCAACGAGGAGCGAGAGGTGCTTGTACAGTGTGCTGTACGTACCGGCAGGCAGAGCATTGCTGAGCATGTCACAGCAAAGGTCATGGCGTAGAGACAACAGGAAAGATTCCTGTTGTTTGGTGTGGTTGTTAGCACGAATCAACTCCGGTCGAGTGGGGTAGCGTAATTTCCCGTTGCGAGGGTCGAGTAAAATAATATTGGCATACCCTCGGACGGTTGGCAATGGAGCAAGCACGGAGTGGATTTTAGAACCAAGTTAGCGGTCACTCCCACGAAGATACCCTATACAGCGACTATGGGATAAATGGTGATCTTCCAGAGCAAAATGAGAATCATTGTAGTCGAAAGAATAGTCGGTGGCCTTGTAGGTAAGGCAGCCAGGCATCACAAGAGAGCATCTGGACAAGAGCTTTTGTATGGCAGCGCCATAGGCGGCAGCGGAGCCAACTTGAGGAAGGGCTTGGATGATCCACAAGTAACCCACAAACGGCTCCAAACATACAGATCTGTCTCTGTCGCGGGGGACGTTGGAGGCCGGGGACGTTGGAGGCAGTAAACGTATACGTGCTTCCAAACGCGTCAATGGAAGCATGATATTTGGTGGCGGCGTTTTCTATGGTGAGGTTGCCGTCAGTATGGTGGGCACCGGTTAAGAAGTAGGTGTTGTGTGATGCTGATGAGGTAGTAAGTAGTAGCCTATGTGACGGTTGGTCAGTTTCGAAAACGGTTATGTAATAGGACACAGGAGTGGGTGAGTTAGTGTGCAATCTGGCAAACAAGTTATATAGTATGGTGAAGGCCTTGACACGCAATGGATTAGTTGCATGTGGCAGTGGCTCCATGGAGGAGCGTTTGAAACACAGCTGATGATAAGTACACTCGGATTGAACAGAGTGCGTGCGTTGCTCGTGAGCCTGTTGTGAGTGAAGGCGAAGAAATAATAAATTGAGTGTTTCAACGTCAGTCATAGTAAGCCGAACAGAACCTGTGCGAGAGTAAGGTGCAAAAGTTTTAGGAACGAGGACATCTGGGGGATCGGGGAACACCCGGATCCAGTCTTTGGCACTATCTTTGGATAGCCAAAGTCGTGTAGGAATGGCTTGTATGTCATCCACGATCTTAAGGAAGAGGCGTGGGTGGTGGATAGGCCATGAAAGCATGTTGATTGGTCCAGTAGAATACCTGCGTGCGATGCAGATCCATCTTTCCCCAGATTGGTAGTCGCCACATAGGTAGGTCGGGAACCTGTCAATAACATCAACACAGTAATCGAGTGTGGAATGGATGAGATTGGCCACAGTTATGTGGTCTTGATGACAGTACTTGTGGGGTGGTGTCATCTCAGCCAGTAGTACCAAGGGTTGGCGAATTTTGATGACAGACAGCATGCTGTCGAAAAGGGAGTCGTCGAGCAGGCTGTGTAAGTCTTCGGTCTTATGCTGCTTTAGTAGATTCCTGTTAGTGCATGGAGGAGTTATCTCGATAATATCACAATAAAATTTGCGCCTTTCCTCTGGTGAGATTTGGTGAAGATGGTTAATAAAAGCGGGCAAAGATTCAAATAATAATACTGTAGGAAAACGGTGGCGTAACATGCGCACAAGCGTATCATCAGACTCAACAACAACTTTTACATTGATATTTAAGCCTAGGTCATTAGTGGCTTGAGACAGGAACGCCGGGGTTGACAAACCAGAGCAAAGTAACATGACAGAGGGTTTGCGAAGATTGGGTTATTGTGAGAGAAACACTGGGCGAGAAAGCATTCATGTTAATGGTGGAGTATTTGCTGAACAAATTTGTTCTGTTTCCGAAGATTAAGAACCAAAGGGCGGATCCACGGGCGATCTGGTAAAACTCTCTTGAGGTTGAAATATGCCAGTAGATCTCTGTTTTCGTGGTATCTTTTGAGCGGAAATGCGAGGGAGCGCAGTTCGAGTTGCTTGTCGCGGGCGATGTTGTAGGTGAGACAAGGGAGAGCAGGCAAGTTAGATGTTACGTTTTGTATGGGAACACGCACATCTTTGTCTATGCGGCTCGTGACAGCGCTGAGCTTTGGCTCAGATCGATCACTGAACACAGTGGTCAAGTTCGTCTGGTTCCAGTCGAGCATGCTCAATATAGCGAGATGTCGGTTGTGTACTGGCTTAAGACATAAAGCGAAGTCAATCTTCACGTAACCGATTTGTGGATGATCTGGTAGTGGAACAACGATGTTACGTGTTAACATCATATGTGAGGCACGTTGTTGTCCAGTGGCATTTTGTAAAATAATCGGCGCGTATTTGGGATCCAGTGGAATAATATGATTTGGATTTGCATAGTCGTAGCTGGACATTAAGGATATGGTAGCGCAAGAGTCAAAATATAAAAAGGAACAATGTTGGGGAAGACTGTTTACCTTCATATATTTCGTTAGAAGTGCACTTTCCGAATGCGGGCAAGTAGTGGAGAGACTGGCAGCGAAGAAGTTATCCAGAAATAACAGGTTAGTTGGAATGATAATCGGTTGAACAGGTGGTGATGGTTCGTCAGCCTCATCAGCCATGCCGTACTTCTCATCAAATGATGATAGCGAGGTCTTATCGACACCCCTTGTGGTTTCGGCTTGTGGTGGTTGGTTCATGGCTGATCGGACCTGTGAAGATAGCGAGGACAGTAACGCTGGTGGTAACGCCGAGATGGCGGAAGCAGTAAAGTGGTTAGGCACTATATCAGAGGGGTTACCCTGTGTGTTGGAGGCATTCTTGGTATCTGTAGTAGGAGGAGTTGCCTTTGGGGTGGGGGCAGTAGCAACAGTATGATGTTGTGGCTCCACGTAGTTTAACGACTTTTCGGTCGAGGATAGATGAACGTCTACATCATAAATGATGTCTTCTGCGAAAATAAGTTGTTCGTTTAGACGAAGTAAGTCACCATTGTCCTCAGTAGATGTGGTTGATAGAATATCGGCGGATTGCAACAAGTCTCAAATAACTTGGTGATGTTCTGTTGTAGCTGAGCCGTGGGTCCTCGTCTACAGGCCCGTGATTCCGTACCGGCTCCTGCCGGTCCGGCCTGGCTCCCATGCTCGGGAGAGGTCTGAAGTTAGTTTAGTTAGTCAATTAAAGAAACTTGAAGACAATAGTGACGATGAGTTGGACCACACATCTGACGTTGTGGATGCAGATTCATTGCGTAATGTGACAACACGTCCAACTTCCTCCTAATGTTAATTGTGATGTTACCTCATCATTTATGTTGTTGTTTTATGTTTAAGTTATTTGATGCTCCCATGTATCGTACACAAGCTTCACACTCCAGAACGTCTGGAACGCATAAAGCCTTTCCTACACACGGAGGAGGTCCAGAGCGCTACACTATAATGTGTACGCCACTGGCATTCCTTACTCCCTCTTTCCCACTTCTTCTACTTGAGGGTTTCCTTACTACTAATCGACAGATGTTTGTCTGTCTGTCTGTTTGTCTGTTTTTTTTGTTTGTCTTTAAATGTCGACTGCTTAGAAGGGGGTGTGTGTGGGGCATGAAGCATGTGGGTGGGTTTGTGGGGTATGAGGGATGTGCCTGACGGGCGGAGATAAGTACGCGGGACCTAGTCGGGGTCATCGCCGAGGCGTGGGGAGGCGAAGAGAGGACGGGCCCCGCCCGTAGGTCGTACGCATGCTGCCGCCGGACGTATGTGCGACGAAGGGTGACGTCCTGCTGGGATCGGGGTTTTTTGTTTGTCCCCCGATTTAGGGTAAGGATCAGGTAGGCCCGCGAGCCAGGCATTGATCCTCCAAGCCCAAGCCGTCTATGGCGACCTCGCAGACTATTTCCACGACCCGCGGCGGCTCTTTCAGCGCGCCATTCTCACGCCCCGTCGAAACGATGTTGTCGATGCTGACAACGCGCGCGTGACCGCGGCCTTTTTTTCCCGGAGACGAGGCGTCGGAGTTCTTTTCGGCCGACTAGGTTGGGTCGGAAGACGACGCCTCGCTCTTTACAGTCGAGTTTTCAACTCCCTGACAACCAACGGCATGCTGACTTTGATCGCGAGCTTAAAGTCTTCGCAACCTCGACCCGTCGCACGGCCACTGCAACGGTACCAGATACATGATCGATAGTGTCGTGTCACCGAGGCTCCTCCAACCTGTATCCCTCAAGCCCCACCGACGCCAAACGATCAACAAGAGCCAGAGGCAGACGCCCCGCAAGGTCGGCGTCCTCTTGCCCAAGCCCGTCTTCTGCCATGTCCAGCTCTACGTGGCTCTCTGTCAATCGGCAACCCCGAGGATATGCTCTTCTGAGTCGACGACTTCACCCTACCCTACACGTGCTGCGCAATACCGATAAGCCCCCTCCCGGCGTCTACACGCGCACTGTAGGTGAGCTTACTGGGCCAGGTGAACTTACTGGGGTTTGAGATTGGGACTAGGTGAACTGAGTGACCAGGTGAACTTACTGGGACGAGGCGAACTTACTGGGGGTTTTAGAGTAAACTCAAAGGTTAGCGGCGTGTGCGGATCAAAGCATCTTAGATTGGCGGGGGCGAGAGCGACGAGCTCGAAGGAGTGGGTGTGAGCAAGAGTGGGTTTACACGGAACTTACTGGGGTTAGAGATTTGGACTAGGTGAACTTACTGACCAGATGAACTTACTGGGACCAGGTGAACTTACTGGGGTTAGAGATTGGGACTAGGTGAACTTACTGGCCTGCACTTGTTCTCTCGTAATAATGCGTAATACGGCTTTCCCTCTGCTTCCTCCTTCCTTACCCCCCCTTCCGCAATTATTTATTCATGGCTATGAAGCATTAGTCTAAAGTTCTCTTCCAAGAAGGAGTAGGCCTCTAGGTGCGTACCGTCAGGTATGAGGTTTTATGTTTATTTAACAAGAGGCTTGGTTCCTCGTTGTCAGTGTAAACGCTTCTATGGGACCTAATGTCCTTAAGGAGTTAGGGCCTAAATCCCTACCTTGTGTAGTAGCATGTGACAAGCGGAATGGTCTGTACTCGCCGAAGACTGCACGCAGTCTCGACCATGTACCCGGAGAGGGTAAAATCTCTCCAAATGAAGACGAAATTGACTAGCTAACTGACTACCTGTAGGCCTGCCCAGTGCTTGGGGCGTAGGCTAATAATCCCAACGCCGAAGCGCGCAGGATCAGAATCAAAGGACGTTCGGCGCCGTAAGGTGAGTCGGCGGAGAGTGATCATCAGGCTTGTCGCCATGCGACGCGCAGACCGCAATGTGACTGAAAACCACCTCGGCCATGGCCCGTCCCACTGCGCACGTCCCAGCTCCCAACTGGCCCGTTCGAGGGGCGAAAATGTGCCAACCTACGCCGGGGGAACGTATGCCCGTGCAAGGATTCGCACGGCATCGTCCTCCATCGTAAACATCCGGTAAGAGAAAGGTAATTATGTGCCAGTAAAATAGAATGGAGACAGTACGATGCCTGTAGTTGCTCCCCACGACCGAAGTAGGGAGGGTCGCTGTCTATTCTCCTGTTTAATCCGACAGGTGCGCTCCTGCTGGCGCCTTATCTGCTCCAAAAAACGGACGTGTGTTAAGCCGTGGCACCCCTTGGGCAACAAAAGCCCTTGTAGTGGTTTTCTCAGATACCCGCCCCCTCCTGGCCGGACCAGGAGCCTCAACAACCCTTTCTCCCAACCCGAACCGCGGGCGAAACCACCACACGCCCGATCTCAGGTAATACCTCACCATCACGAAATCGGACAATCAAATGAGGGTAATAGCAAGAAGACAGCAAGAAAGCAACACAAATACCTGGTGCATTGGGTTCAGTGGAAGCGCAGGTGAGGGTGTCAGGATGACCCCCCCCCCCATAATTGCAAGGTCAGCACAAGGGCAACAACCAGGGTAAGTCATGTGGCAGGCAGGCAAGTGGGGGAATGGGCGTTACTGCCACACCCTCAATAGTCAACAAGACTTCTTTTCTTTTTTTTTTTTTTTTACCCGGCTTTTTTTTTCTACAACTTATTATTTCCGTTTTTCTCCCGCCGCATCAGAGCGCGTTGTTATGCTAGGATCCTCGGCCTGCGCCGACAGTACCGAATGCTGTCACTGTTCGTCGGCGTTGATAGTCGCGTTTGAACGATAGCCCCGCAGGTCATCGGGCGCTGCTGACAGTCAAAGGTTAGGCTTCGTCGAAGTTGCGGCGCAACTCTTGTGTCGCAGGAAAGACGATGGTGAGTCTCGGAGTTGCACGCGTGACGGCGTGTCGTAGGCAATCAAGGACAAGTACGGATGTAGCGTCCGAATCTGCTCAGAGTGTTTCAAGAAGTCGGTCAAGGCCCAGACCGAGAACCAACTCGCAGAGAAAGGGGCCACGCAACGCACGAGATGACAGTGGACATCTCCGCGTGTCACATATATTGGGCGGGCGGCTTGACGACGATAGTCCTCGTCGGGATTACGTAGTTAGTCCTCCGGCGCGTGGTTTGGGACGCCGGCTCTCCCTTGACAGAGTCAGGAGGTTTTTTTTTAACAAACGTTTTTTGGACGTTGTAGTAATAAGGGTTTGGGTAAGAAGTAGTAGTATCTTCTTCTTATGTTCGCTCGTGGTGCTCTCCGGCGCGCAAGCCGGCGATTGTCGACGACGACGACGACGCGCGCCGCTGTGTGCGAGAGCTTGGAGACGGGGACCGTATCGATCCGCGACGACTGGCCCGTCCGCGAGGTCGGGTCGAACGATGTGTTGGTGGAGACCAAAGCCGCCGGCATCAACTTCGGCGAACTGCTCCAGCTCCGCGGGCTATACCAGGAGCGGCTCGAGCCGCCGTTCGTCCCCGGGAACGAGATGAGCGGCATCGTTCGGGCGGTCGGCGAGCGCGTGTCGTCGGTGAGCGTGGGCGACGCGGTCGTTGGTCTTCCGCGAGGCGGCGCGTGGGCGCGAGACGTGACGTTGCCCGAAGCGGCCGTCATCCCCCTCCACGGACCGCGCACGGGCGACGCGGAGATCGACTTCGCGAGCGCGGCCTCGTTGTCCATCGCGTACGGGACGGCGTACATGGCTCTCAAGCACCGCGCGAGACTGGACGTCGGAGAAACGGTGCTGGTCACGGCAGCGGCTGGCGGTGTTGGGAGTGCGTCGATCGAGGTCGCGCGGTATTTGGGGGCGGGCCGCATCATCGCGGCCGCGGGGGACCAGAAAAAGGTCGACCTCGCGCTGCGGCTGGGCGCCGACGAGGGGTTCGTCTACACCGAAGCCAGTCTGGAGAACCCCAAGGCGTTCCGCGAGCTCACGCTCAAGAAGTTTGGCGGGTTTGACGTCGCCGTCGACATGGTCGGCGGTCCGCTCCTCGAGCCCATCGTTCGCTCCCTGAATTTTGACGGCCGTTGCGTCGTCGTCGGCTTCGCCTCGGGCCAAATCCCGAAGATTCCGTCGAATCTTCTCCTCGTCAAAAACGTGTCGGTCGTTGGTCTGTATTGGGGCGCCCACGCGGTCCACAAACCCGCCCTCTTCCGCGAATCCTGCAAGGACGTGGTGGAGCTCTGGCGCGCGCGCCACTTCAACCCGCACGTCGGCGCCTCGTTCGCCCTCGACGACGCGAACGACGCCATCGCCGACGTCATGGCCCGCAAAACCACGGGCAAGGTCGTCCTACTCCCTTCGTCCTGAAAAAATAATTTCTCATCTACCTCGCACCACCACCACCACCACTATCATCGTAATAGGAGGAATACCCGTAGGTCCGCGCGAGCGCTCGCGCGCGACCCGCGACGAAGGGCGAGACGACGCGCAGGTTGGCCCACGTTAGGTTGCGCGGAACGAAGTTCGCGGCGTAGTGGTTCCGCCGCGGCGGCGGCGACTTCTTGGGGACGACCCTCAGCAAGTGCCGTCGCGCCGCCGACGGCAGCTCGGCCAACTTTGCGACGCGCTCGACGTCGAAGTCCTCGACGCGGTACCTCGCGTCGGCGTAGGCGTCAACGAACTCGTTCCAAAACACAAAGTGGAACAGCGCGACGCGCAGCCGTTTTGCCGTCGGCCAGTCGTCTTTGAGACTACGATCGCGGTACCACGACTCGAGCTCGGGCGGGGGCGGAAACGAGGGCGCGAACTCCAGGACGTCTCTGAATAAATGTGGGTTCGAGTAGGCAAGGGGCGCGTACATTTTACCGACGCGGTCGGCGCGGCTTGCGATGCTGCTCAACGGCTCGCGGACCTGATGGAGCACCACGCGAAACCGCACCAACGGACTCGACGACAGTACCGCCGAGCCCATCGCGCGCGCGAACGACGGAAACGCGTACCCCGACGTGTTCCAGGTGCTTCTATCGTAGCGTTTCGTCTCGCGCATCGCGAGCGGCCACGCCGCCGCGCCGTACTTCCCGATGCGCTCGTTGTCGTGCGTGATATCGTACCCCTTGGCCTTGAACGAGTCGCTCGCGAACAGGGTTCCGGTGCGTCCGGTGCCGGTAACGAGCAGCGGAAACACCCGCAACTCGCTCTCGCGATCACCGCACTCGACCGCGAGCTTGAGCGTTTTCGTGAGTACCCCGCACGCCGCACGCTCCCGCACCGAATTTCTTTCTTTGGCTCGAGGAGGAGGAGGATTCTTCTCCGCCGGCCGAATCGTCGCCGTATCGTCGTCGTCGTCAGATCCAACTGACGTTGACCTCGGCGGAGACCGCGAGACCTGGCTCGGGGTGAGCTGCGCAAACGTTTTGGAAGGGGTCGCGGGCTGCTGGTGTCGTAGAACAACCACCACCGACACGGCAACCATCGCCCCGAACAAACTCTTCTCGACGCTTCGAGGCATCCCGAACCCTGCTGGATAATACTACAATCGTGTGGGGGAGTAGAGGCTCGATCGATGAGACGTGGGTTCCAGGAGCCCTCCTCGCAATCTCCTCTCACCTCTTCGCCCTGCGACGCCCAGTGGTGCCTCAGTGTAATTGAGCTTCGCGCACTCTTTTTTCTTATAATAGTGCCAACGCGCGCAGGCAAGAAGGATTAGCTAGCAGGACTACGGCTCCACAAGAAGAAGAAGAAGGGTCTGTGCGTGTCACGAATCGAAACGAAGAGCCGCATGGTGCCAGCAAGGTTAGAGGTGTTTATTTCGTTCTTTTATTCAACGATGGGGGAGTTACAGCGCATTCGCGATCTTTTCATTCGGACCCATAGTTCGCTCTACCCACACATCCCGCGCACCAGTCACCTCTCGGCTCGCGAGAACGTGAGGTATGTGGGTATGAACGACGCCTCTTGTGAGTCCTTGAATGGACAGCCAGTCTTCTGAATTGCCGCTAGGCTCACGTATGTGCGTCTAGCGCAATACGCATCGGCGAATGAAACCCCAGCGCGCTTCTGCCTCAATTCACGCTCTGCGTGTTGTTTGGAGAAGGACCAGAAGATCCATAACGCTCAGGAAAACGGGGCGAAGCACAACTCTCCATGAGGGGGCGTTCTGCGGAATAATATTACCAAGATCCGGAGGGGGCGTTCTGCGGAATAATATTACCAAGATCCGGACTTTGCCGGAAAGATATGTGGGGGGCGGCATAAATGTCAGTGGTGATGTCGCTCGTGTAGAAGCGTAGTAAGTTGCTGGCCCTCTTCCTCATCGAGTAGCTCCCTTGGGTTCCCCGTAATACAGCAGAGGGGTGTACTAGTATCGCGGGGAGCTCGTTATCCAACCGTGCGCCGGTTCTATCCATCTCACACGATTTATTCGAACAGACTCATATCATACTCATACTCTACGGGTGTATCTGCGAGAGATCCACAAGTAGTGCCCAAAAATCTCCGCGCGAAACCAATCACGAGCTCGACTGAACCTGTTAGTTGTAGTACAGCTCGAGGCCCATACCGTCATGGATCTCGTAGTCCTCGAGTGTGATGTGGTCCTTGAATATGGTATACCACTTTTGAATTCGAATCTTCTCCGGTCGAGTCCCCGACTGCGCTGCGACAAGCTTCTTTAGGTCCCCGATGGTGTCGTCCTCGTTACACTTGACGCGAATCTTCTTGCCGAGGCGGTCATTGCAGATCACCTCGATCATTGTCTTCAGACAGTCCCTAGGGGGAGTTCGAGCGGTCGGACTCGACGAACCCAAACGACCCTTACCCGCGGCATCATTATCACGAAAAATTAGGGTTTGTAAAAGAGTTGACTGCGGAGGAACGAGCGCTAGGGTCCGAGGATGGATGACGTCATTCACAGTATCACCTAACACCCCCTCCTGCGCCTCGTTAGGGCTGCCGGACTTGGCGCCAACAACATACATCAACGATGGCCTCAAACTGCGTCTCGAAAGACGTCGACTTCCCGGGCGGAAAGATCATTCTGTTCCGCGAGACCTTCGCACAAAACCCTCCGCACAAAACTACCGTGGACTTGAATCGAAGCTTGATGAACATGCCCATGATTCGGACGGATTTCATGCTTGATTCGCGGGTCGAGTGCTGGTTCGCGCCAGAGACTTGTTCGCGCCAAAAACTTGATGCGGCGGGCTAGCAAGTTTGGACAACAAACTGCGATACCCAGACCTCCTGTCCCGGCCACAAGGCTTTCATGCAGCACCCGTAGTGCCAACGCCTTGCGGTGCCTGACAGTGGCGTCATGAAAGCGGTGGCAAGTCACTGGCTAGATCATGGCTACCGGACAGACGCCGGTGCGTCTTATTCCGTGCCTCCTGCGCGCCCCATACTTCGTGGACTGGACGACACACGTCGGACGTCATTGGCACCTACGAGTTGTGCACCAAGAGCGCTGGAGCGCATGTGGGACCTTTTCGCATTTCGCGACAATTTCATGCGGTCGATCAACGCGGCCCTCGGTGGCCGCGCCTCGAAATCGTTGAGAGGCAGAATTGTAATTACGTCGTGGGCAAGGTCAAGACGACTAGATGCTTCCTCAGATGCGCCTTGGAATCGTGCCGAAAAAGACACATTTGCACGGCTGCATGTAGAGCGATTGCAGTCGGTGTAGTCCGGTTTGGCAAGTTGACGGCGCCATCAAATCGGCGACTGGCCACGACATGAAAAAGAGTGCGAACGCCTCGTGGCGAGCGAACGCCTCGTGGCGTGCGAACGCCTCGCGACGCAGCTTGATGATCAGCAAGCAGCCACCATCCGGAGAGGGTGGCAATCACAAGGATTTAAAGAGGCACAAACAGGAAACTGTGCGAAATGGTGCTCCCTGAAGCACCGCGAGTCCCTTCTCCTTCTTGCATCCTCCGACTCCACGAGGCGAAGCCTATTGGCCCCGACTCTCAAACCAGTGGTAGTTTCATTCGTAGGCAGCTGTACGCAAATGAGCCGACAGACCAAGTTAAAACAATTAAGAAAGAGGAGAGCGACCCACGATTGCGACCACGTCATCTCACCGCCACACCCCGTAATGGTACTGTGCCGCTTATTTGGCTAGTATGGGAAAGCCGGGGGCGCGGGCAGATTGGTGGCCGCGCGAGGGGCGAGGCCCGCACGCCGATCGGCAAGTTCATCGGCCAGACCGGCAAGCATAACCGACAGCGCATCGTCGACGGAGTACGCGGAGCCCGAGGGCCGCCAGAGCTGGAGGACGACGCCGAGGGTTAGGACGACGGCGGCGGCCATGAGGGCAAAAATGCCGGCTTCGACGACGAGGACGCCATTTCCGTCGGTCTGGGCGGCGCCGGCGGAAAGCAAAGGAAAGGCAGAGAGTTCGAAGGCGGCGAGAACGAAGAGGAGCGCGAAGTGGAGGGGCGGGAGCTTGCGCTGGACGGCGCCGAGGCGCTGTCCGCGCGCCTGCCTGAGCCACTTGACGGTGTCGTAAACGACCGAGGGCGTGCCAACGCTCGTCATCCACATGATCTGTTCGAGGGGGTCGTCCTTGGGTTTCGACGACAGCACGACTGCCGGGGGGAGGTCGACGCGGCGGAGGTCGCGCTCGACGTAGCGCTCGATGTTGTCTAAGACAGCGTCGTAGTACGGCCGGCCTCTGCAGACGAGGCTAATCTGCTCGAGGAGGGCTTTCGCGACCGAAATTTCTTCGAAGAAGGCCATGTAGATCATGACCTGCTGCTGGTAACAGAACGAGTACGTATTTCCAATCAAGAGGGAGAACAAGATGCCGATCACCCCTAGAAAGTTTTGAAGAAACTGTCCCTGGTCATTCGAGAGGATGTAGAGCGCCTCGAGGCCGAAAATCGACCGCAGACCGCGGGCGAGGGGACCGAACGACAGGTACGAAAAGATTCCCGCCGCGATCGCCGGCACGAGCAGCACGGTCGACGTCCTGACAATGCGATTCGTCGCGACGCGCCGGGCCGACGCCTCGCTCTGCGGGGACTGGATGTGCAACGGATGCTCAGCAACGGCGTGGTGGACACGCTGGGTCGGTCGTCGCATGGGCGAAACCCACGCGCTCGCGCTCTGCAGCGCGCAGAGCAGCAAGAGGCGTCGCGACATCAACTTCACTATGAGGGTTTTTAAAGGTCGAGTGAGGCGTGGGTGCTCGAGGGTTTTGTTTCGTTGTGTGGTGTGTGTCCGGCATCCTCGTGCTCTGCGTTGGATATCAGCGAGTCAGTCAGGGTAAGCGGACTACCCCCTTTTCTTTCTTGTCGTCGCAGCGGGGCAGGCGAAGAGAGGACGGGCCTCGCACGTAGGTCGTACGCATGCTGCCGCCGGACGTAAGTGCGACGAAGTGTGACGTCCTTCTGGGCGCACGTGGGGTGGGTGGGGCTGCCCGAGGCGGCGACATGGCTGAGGGCGGTGAGGGCACAGCGCGCCCGGCCCAATGCGCTGGCGATCCCCACTCGCGGTAGATGCGGCGAACTTAGGCCTCCTTGGCCTCACTACGAGGGTTTCAAGAGTCAACTGGGGGTGCGAGCAGGCGTGAGGAACCTGGTGTTAAGTGGGCTTAGGAGTGGTGCGAACGGGAGCGGGGGCACAACGAGGATTTCGAAACAGCCGGGAGC
Organism: Chrysophaeum taylorii; assembly: GCA_029834535.1. NCBI lineage: Eukaryota > Pelagophyceae > Pelagomonadales > Pelagomonadaceae > Chrysophaeum > Chrysophaeum taylorii. The sequence continues at coordinate 13,204 of JAQMWT010000102.1, forward strand.
TTCGTTCAAAAGGCTCGAATTTAACGTCTACCTTAAACCGGACTCACCGCGAGGGTGAAAGTAAGAAGCGCACTGGCCAAGACGCAAGTATTGCCGGCGAATCCATCGATATGACTGCCGGGATGTTTGACTTAAAAGAGCCCTCAAAACACGCCCTTTGTAGCTAGACTTGAGTTGCCTTGGACCGCGATTCGTAGCCGCTTCAATGAGAGGGAAGTTGTGGGTCCTAGGAACGCGGTGACGACCACAATATGCTCGTCGCTTTGTGGATCACACCTCGCCCACTAAACTGCTCCCATCTTAGCTGTCCTCACCCTTCTTCTCCTGCTCCCCCCCTTTCTCCCTCTTGGCTCCCTGCTCCTACCGTCCCTCTTTGCGCTTTCTTGCTTCTTCTTATTCGCCGCCTCTCGAGAATATACTTCTTGTTTTCTTCATCCGCGCCCATCATCCTTTCTCGAGCCTTGGGGAGTTAGTTGCTTACCATAATAACAATAGCTTACCGAACCATTTCCGTCTCTTCTTCACTACGAGGTTTTGTAGAATTTATACAGTTCTACTGTTCAATCATACACTTGAGAGAGGAAACTGGCCTAGAAGGAACGGGTCACCAGACACGCTCCCAGGGGGCAAGGCCTGCGACGATGGCCGAGTTGAAGTCGTCCGAGTCAGGGACATTCGGGTCGTCGGGGAAGATGTCGTCGCTCCACGCCGCCAAAAACGTCACCTCGTCATCGTCATCGTCGTCGTTGGCGGCTTTGAACGGTTCGCGTGGCTGCTCGACCGGATTCCTTCGCGCTTGGCTTGCGAAAGAGGGCAAGGGCTCGTAGGTGGTCCACTCATCCGGCTTGCTGAAATCGTCTTTCCTGCGGACAGAGTCTTCGCCCATCCCATTGCGGATGTTGCGCTTGTAATCCGGGACAAACTCGTCTTCCCAGCCATCGGAGAAACGCGACATCGAAGACGCGAGGATTTTGTCCTCTTTGCTGCTCATGCGGTAGACATCGACGACGAGCTCTCCGCCATTCTCTGGCTGCGCGAGCTTTGTGTTACACGCGGTTATTGTCACGGGCCCGGTTGACTCGACGACGTCGCAGAGGCACGACCGGCACAGCCCGTTCCGGCACGCGCGCGGTACCCTGACGCCAGCGGCGTCGCCGACGTTGATCAGGATGTCTCCAGCCGAGGCTTTGGCGATGACGTCCTTGCCGTCAGGGGTGTTGACAAAGCGGACACGAATCTCGCTCGGCGCTGACAGCGCCGTCACCGTGGCAACCACGACGCACATCCTGCGCGACATTTTCTTCACCAGTACGCCTCCTCTCGCGAAGATGAGGGCCGCCGCCTTCTTCCTTGCTTTCTACAACATTGGTTTCCGAGTCCGTTCCAGGGAAACGCGGAGTTTCGTTGGCATATACCCCGTTTGGTACAAACGGACATCATCTCAAAAAAAGTTGTGCCGTAACATTACCCTCCTCACTACACTCCACACGATGGCTGCCAGCTCCCACAAAACGGCCGTACGTCGTTCAAATTCGAGACGTGCATCCGCAGCAGACTGTTGGGGGCCGCAGTGCTGCGCGACAACGCCGTGTTGATCGACGTGCTCGGACTTGGAGCACCCAGGGACGTCATGAACTAGGGGGGGAGCGCTAAGAGGGCGGTACGCGCCCACGTGGTACATCACCATTGTCGACTTGGAGATCTGGAATCAGAATAAGATGATCTCCTCTCTCGCCGTATGGCGCGTCACCGGATCCAACCACTTTCCCGAGATCGCTCCCATCGCCAAGCGCCGCAAAATGCTCTCCATCCTGTCTGCTGACGTCGAGCGCGCCTGCAAGGCCCACAAGGTCATCCACACCAAGGCCCGCTCCTGCACCTATACCTACACGGTCCACATGCTTCTCTTTACGTACATCATCCTCCGCCTCATCAACACGTGCAATGTCGATATCGGCAACTTCCTCCTGCAACGTGTTGCTGGCGAGGACGACCGCGCCACCGCCGAAGAAGAAGACAACGACGTCGAGATCGTGGACGAACCTGCCGCCACCCCTGCCGACGACGACGATGCCGCCGTCTGGAATAAACAAGAAGAGGCAAGTAAGATTCGCAAGCTCACCACCACCAAGCTCGACACCACCAGCCCCGCTCTGTGCAACACCTGCGCCCTTCTCGCTCCTATGCCTGCCCTTACACGTTCCCTCCGTATGGCTCTTTGAGTCTGATGGGTGTGCTTTTTCTTCCTCTGCTACCATCCATTCTGGCCCTTCGAGCCTCGGAATCGCAGAATTGCAATATTTGTAATAATCCATGCGATGTGGCTAGACGCGGGGAGCGAGGCGCGTGGCGAGAGGTCGCGGGGCGGGGGCTGCGCCGGGTGAGCACCTGGGGCCGGGCGCGCGTAGTCAGGGCGTGGACTCGCGACTAACGAGCGGCCCGCACGAGCGAGCGAAAGCGGGGGAACGGCAGGCATCAGCGGCGCCGACTGTGTCCAGGGGTGTGATGAAAATAGGGGGGTAAGCTGACGTGGCGGTGGAAATCACAAATCTCCCGGGAGTTCGTCATGTAATACCTAACTAACTGGCTAACTATAGTCCAGCCCAGTGCAAGGGGCGTAGGCTAATCTCAGCGTCGTGGCGCGCAGGATAAGGTTTACTGGGTTTGCAGATGAGGGGCGCCGAAAGGTGATTCGGCGGGGAGTGATCATTAGGCTTGTCGCCATGCGACGCGGAGACCGCGATATGGCTGACTCAACTAATAACTCGTCGATAACGCTCTGTATGCGCCCCCCCACCACACCCCGCCCCACTGCGAACGTTCCGGCTACCAACCGGCCCGCATATAATAACCGGTTTCCCTCGGTTTTCACTTTCCCGGTTAACAACCGTCACGGCACGGTACTCTTCACCGCCCTGCCGTCTTCTGCAAACGGCCTGTGACTCCGTTTTCTTGCCTCGTCCCCGCTAACCCAGCTCCTCTAGCGCCTCGCTCAACGCACTCATCCCCCCCCCCCTTCCGCGACTATCCTGCCCTTACTTTTAGAGTTTTCTCACTCACCCTCTTCACCCCATTTTCGTTTTCCTTTCAAAGGGGGATCATGCGCTGTAGTATCGCGGGGCGGGGCGGAATACAATATAAGGAACTTACGCTAGACAAAAGAGAACCTATGTAGACGTCAGGGAAGGAAGCCTAAGGTAGCGAAATCGTCGATGCGAACGAATGAGAGCGCCGAAGATGGCAACGAGAAGATGAGACAGAGGAACAGAACTTTTTCGACACTGAGAAGACGAGAGGTCGTTGATCTACGTTCGTTTCACAGCCATTCTCTTGGAGAGTTCCGCTAAATTCTTTTCCTTACCCCTGAGGAATCCAAGCCAATTAGCCAACTCACAGCAATAGTACTAAAGAGTTTAACCAGCTCGCGGTCGAAAAAAAAACCCACGATGGCACAGTGAGACAGGCGGACGGATGGCGAATTGCCACGGCACGCTCGACGTTGTCGTGCACTTTCACCGTTTTCGAAATGTCGATCTCTTCTCTCGCGGGTAAGTGTTTGTTGGAGCAACAGTTTTGAGCGGCGGCGCGTAGGATCTACATGGTGCGCGTGTCGGCACAGACCATGTCGTCCAAGCAAGTAGGGATCCCGTACTCGTATTATTCCAAGCCAAGTACGCTGTCGACGTTCGTGCGGAATCAGGAGATTCCGTGCGCGCATGCAGCCACGCTTCCGGCGGCACAGATCGTGAACGAGACGAGCGAGTTTTCGACTCGCGCGTTTGTTATTAAGTACCGCGACGAGCGCCTCGACCTCAACGAGGGCTGCCAGTTCCAGCTGCTGTTAGAGTCGCGAGCCGAGCCGCGTGACGATAGCGACGAGGTTCTCGAGTCGCATCGGCTCGTCTTTGAACGAGGGGAGCCAGTATCCCTGCAAATCGATTTGCTCATGGCAGAGCTTGAAAAGCCACCCGATGAACGCGGGAACGCCGTCGCCGCCGAGAAGCCCAGCGCCTCGCCGGTGTTCACGCGCATTGCGTCGCAGACCCTCTGCGTCGTGTGCGACCCGGCGTCCCAGCAGCTTCACGCGTACTACCCCGTGACCTTTTCCGCCATGCACTTCTGCCAACTCGACATGACGGTACACACGGCGCTCATTAACCTCAAGTTCCGGAAGCGCGCCTACAGCCGTCCCGAGGCCGACAACTCCAAGAATGGTAAGAACGGCAAGGCGCCCGCGGGGAGCGCCGGCAGCGCTGCAAGCTCGGGGGTGATGCGGTCGGCATCGAGCTTGATGTCGAGCATGAGCGTTGGCCCACAAAAACCCGTCCAGCAATTCCACCAGCTCTTGTTTCCTGACCACGACGAGGACCAGGCGGTAGACCCTGACCGAGCACGGGCAATCCATCACGCCTATCTCCAACCTATGCTCCAGTCGCTCGGCGCGACCGCGGCAGCGTTGCGAAACATGTGCACCGACGGCGGCGGCGACGATGGCCACGACACCTCGGTCCCGTCGTCGCGTGCCGTCGCCGGCGTCATGGCGCTCATAAAGAAACCCTACCTTGAGGGGAGCCCCTTCAACGGTATTGGGTTTGGCGGCGGTCGCCAAGCTAAGCCCACCCAAAAGGAGTCGGACGAGACGCTCACGCCGGACAAAGTCGCCAATTGCATCGAGGCCGACATCAAGCTCGTCGCCCGACGGCTCTTTTTGTTGTGGGGCCGGTTCGTCGCGATGCTTCCGCAGGAGCAGCCGAACAGTCACTCCGGACGCGGGATTTCGTCTGGCAGCCCGTCGGTCGTGGGGCGGCTCCAACGAACGTGGTTGAGCGCGCAGCGACGGTGGTGGGGTTCGCGCCTGCGAAATCACCACGTCCGCGTGCAGAAGATCCTCCAACCACGGGAAACCGACGAACTCGACGTCGATTTTCAGGACCTTCGTTCGTCTCGCGGTAATGCGGGAGATGGACCCAAAATGATGCTGTCTATCTACGACCACACGATGCTCAAGGACCCTAAATTATTGCCGGTGTGCGCTTCGCACATTTACATCCGCCGCGACCAGCCAGTTCCTCCAGGCGAGAACAATGTTGTCGAGACCCCCGTCTCATCGTCGGCGAGCTCCAACGGCTTCCCCGTGTTCACGGGCCCCGCCACTCCTGGCATCCCGGCGTTCGATGACGCGCCTTCCTACCGTGGCCCCCACCTCATCGTCATGCAGCACGGCTGGTATGCGTCGTCGTTCGACATGCGACTCCTGCGCGCGTACGCGCTTCTACTTTTTCCCCGCGCCATCGTGCTCTCTCCCCAGTCGAACGAGGATAACACCGGCGGCTCGATGGGGCCCATGGGCCAACGTCTCGCTCACGAGGTCCACAACTTTATCAAACATCGGTGTGGCGACATTGCAGACCCCGACCCAGACATGGGCAGAATATCATTCATCGGCCACTCGGCAGGATCGATGATCGTCCGAACGGCGCTTACCTCGCCAATCTTCAAGCCCTATCTCCCCAAACTCCATGCTTTCGTCAGCTTGTCTTCTTCCCATTGCGGAAACATGTTTGTCCCCTCGACCATTATCTCGGGTGGCATGTGGGCACTCCAGCACCTTCACCAGTCGCAATTCATGAACGAACTCCAACTCATTGACGCCGACGACATGCAGGACTCATTCATGTACAAGCTTTCCCAGTCCAAGGGCTTCGAGTACTTCCGATACGTTGTCCTCGTCGGCTCGACGCAGGATTGTTACGTCCCCATGCACACAGCGCACGCGACCATCCCCCGGCCGGCTGAGACGGATAAAAAAGGCGACGGTAGCGCCTACATGCAGATGGCCGCCAACCTCATGAAACCAATCACGCAGAAGACCCCCAACGACCCGAAACAGACCACCGTGATTCGTATCACGCTGGATCACAAATTTACGCAGACGAATCTCGACACCGTCATCGGCCGCGCTGCCCACCTTGCTTATATCGACTCGTCTTCTGCCGTCTGTCTCGTTCTCTTCTCGCTCTATAACCTCCTCAAGTAGCCTTGCGCACGCGGCGCGAGGCGTCGGTTCGTCTGCAACCAAACAAGAGGCTTGTGCGCTGTGACAACAACTCTGTTCCGGCGCACGGGCCAGTGGTGCTGCTGCCAATTCACCTGTCTTCTCTTTTGTCCCCATGTCCTCCTCACCCTTATTCTTCTCTTTTTCCTCGTCGTCTCTCTAGCTCCAGTATCGCTCTCAGTCGCTGGGCGGCTCTCACACTTTTTGGATGCAAAAATCCGGGGGATGTGATGACGACGATTCGCCGATTCGGGGCTGCGGAGGGACGGTGTTAGGCAGTCCTCTCCGGCGGTAAATAAACCGAGCCTAGCGAAGTCCGAGTCAAGAAAATAGCTATCGCGAGTAGTACCGAGCCGCCGTCGCTGTACATGCCCTGGGTGCACGTGGCTGCGGGGTTCTTGCCCGCAAAGACAAGTCTGGGTTGCTCTCGTTGTTCTCGCTCGTGCTTAGGGCGTATCGGCTCCTCCCGGCACGCGCTGCTCTTCCCATATTTTTGCGGGAAGGGGGAGTGTGGAACAGCGAGGAGCCAGAAGTACCTTTTCTAAGCTATCGAGCACACTTCGGCTGCCAAGCGAGTTCGCGATGATGTCAACTATCGGAGCTCCCCTTCCTTTTCGCGCTGCCCCAATATCGAGTGGTGTTGAATTATAGCCTAGACCTGAATATTTCTGAGGCTGGTGGTGATGAGGTGGTGGTCCTTCTCCTTGGTCGCCGGTGCAGCGGCGCTGAGCTCGTTTCAGAAGCTCCAGGGGATCGGGGTGCACCGCGCCATCGCGCCCTTCGAGCGCGTTGAGCTGACGTCACTGTGGCAAGGCGACGAACGCTGCGTGTTGGTCTTCCTACGCAGCTATGGCTGATTTTTCTGTCAGGAGCTCGCGGCGACGCTTCAACGCGAGGCGTTGCCCAAGCTCCGAGCGGGTGGCGTCAAGCTTCTTTGTGTTGGCATCGCCCAGAGTCCGTTTTTGTTGCGTCGTGACGCGAAACAACAGGTATTGGGACTCCCGAACGCGGCGCCGAATTCAGCGCCCACGTCGGCCTCGACCCCGAGGTCTTGTTCACCGACCCGGAGAACGCCGCTTACGACGCCCTCGACTTGATAAAAGACGTCAAGAACCTTGCCTTCAATGAGGCGACGCCGTTCGCCATCCTGGATCGGATCAAGTCCGACAATCTCGGCGACCTCGCGACGGCCCTGAGCCGTTGGAAACCCTGGATTCCCCCCAAGCTGTCCCAAGGTTTGCAGCAGGGTGGTGTCCTCGTCTTTGATGGCGAGCAGACGCTCTACGAGCGCAAGGATCCGAGCACCGGCGCTCACGCTCCGCTGGATCTTGTCCTCGAATACGCTTTGGCCCCCATCCATGTCTAAGCCGTTCTTTTTTTATCCCCCGAAGGCTTCTCCTTGGCGCGATTATGATGACGTGGTTCCTCGCAGGCATTCGCCGCACTGCGAGCCGCGGAGCCACCGACACCGCTGCTTGGGACTAGACTCCAGGGGATACATAGATGCATTCAGAATAGGGAGGGCGGTTGAGACGCTGGCTACGGCGGAAGACTAGTCATAATTTCTTACATCACCTGCGGCGGCCGGCGGTGGAGATAAATCGCGGAAGCGGAAGGCCTCGCGGCGGATCGCAGCGAAGAGCTGGGCCCCAATACCATCTCGGTGGATGTCCGCGCCGACGACCCAACTCGCGCCCTCGCGCTCGATGCGGGCGATGCGGGCCTCGCCCTCGAAGAGATCGGCGAGGCGGTGCGCCGAGAAGCCGAGAAGGTCGCGACCGGTGGTGCCGGGCGGGAGGACGACGTGCGCAAACTTACCCGAGTCTGTCGTGAGAAGCCAGGCGCGCGTTTCTTCGGCAGACCAGTCAAAGGGATGCGCGCGACTCGCAGAAGATACGAATCGATCGAGAAGGCGCTCTGTGGCTGCGTCGAAGTATCGCTTGCGATGCGTCGGCGGGCGCATGAGATCCGCGAGGACGAGCGTGTGCGTCGAGTGTATGATGTCCTCGACATCGGGCGAGAGCGTGGCGACGATGGCGACACGGGTGCGTGTCGGATCGAAGCACGGTCGCAGGATGCGCGTTAGTGTCGAGGAGCGAAACGGCAGCCGACGGTCTTCCGCGGCCGCGCGGAAGCAGTCCTTGAGGGCCATGAGCGAGAGGTTGATCGCCGCGCTCTCGCGTGCCATGGCCTTGTCTTTGGTCTGCATCGTCTCCCAGCGGCGCTCCGAGCCGGCGCAGTCGATGAGGAACACGCACCGGCCGTTGCGTTCGCATCGCACGACGGCGTGCGACCGCGAAGACTCGTCGTTGCGTTCGGTGCGCTGAGACGCTCGAAGCGCGAGCCCTCGCCGAAGCGCGGCGTCCAGCGACGACGCGTCCGTTGCGTCCACGCGCGTCGCGCCGACAAATTGTGTCTCGCCGTCGCTCGTCGCGAGTACCCGGACGGGCGCGCCGTCCGCGAGCAGATCGCGACACCGCTCGCCGGCGAGCTCGACGAACTGGAGTCGCGCGTCGCTCGTCGTCGCGACCAGGCGCCCCAGCGCTTGGCGGAGCGTGTAGGTCTTGCCGGTGCCGGTCTGGCCGAACAGCAGCAGGCACGCCTGCGACGGCGCTCCGTCTTCATCATTTCCGAGTACGCGAAAGAGCGGATCGACGACATCGTCGACGTCGCGGTCGACCACGCCGTCCACGTCAAAGTGTCGGTGCGTGACACGGAGCGTGCGCCCGGAACGCGTGAGGCGCGGATCGTGCAGCAAAACGCGTCCCCCGGGACCGCGCTCGACCGCCGCCACGTCGCCAGTTGGCTTGATGCGCGCGTACACTCGAGCGCCGCGCCTCGGTGGTGGCCCGCGCTCGTGGAGCGCCAACCGCGCGACGTCGCTCGCGCCAGAGCCCTCGGCCCAGTCGGCGATCGCGTACACGACGTCGGCTCCCAGCGATCGCAAACCTGACCCCACGCCCTGTGAGAGCGTCGCGATACGCCAGTATGCGTTCATGCTCGCGACGAGCAGTCCGGCGTTCTTCTTCGCGGCCTCGCGCTCGAACAGCAGCTGCCGCGCGTCGGTCTCGGTCCCTGCCCATAACACCTCCTGTCTCAAATGCCTTTCGGTGAGAGGCTGCTCGCCAAGAAACTCGGCGAGCGACACCATATGCGCGGCTCGGCCCACAAAAACGATCCGTAACCGCCTTTTTCTCTGGGGGGTAAAGCGCAATTAATTTGACACCACGTGTTTCGTTACGCCGCGGGCTGTGTGGACGGGATGAACGAGCGCGGCACTGGTTCGCCATCATGTTGTTCTCATATCAAACCTGGGTTTCTATGGGGACTCTTTTGGCGCGGCCTATTTCCACGCTGAAAGCAGCATGTTCCCGGGAGAGGGGGGTGGGGGTGATTAAGTATGCTCTTCTCGCGTTCTACTTCACTCGGCGGCGATGGGACTGCTCACGTCCGACTTCAACCACACTCCCGGCTCGCGGTCTCTGCTGCTGTGGTCTTTCTCCTTTTTGTTTTTCTTCCTTCCCGTTACCCCATCCATTATCTCGCTGAGCCTGGGAGTTGCGTGCCATACATATATTCTTTCTAATCGCGATATAGTAAAGCATGGTTGCGATGGAGGACAGTGCCTTGCGAATCTTGCGCCTTGCGAGAGCATCCGCCCTCCCAGCGTAGGTTGGCACTCTTCGCCTCCCGAGGGGACCGGTACGTAGCCGGGACGTTCGCACTGGGACAGTGTATGGCAGGGGGGCGCAGACGGAACGTTATCGACGAGTTGGTTGTCAGTCACATCGCGGTCTCCGCGTCACACGGCGATAAGCCTCATGATCACTCTCCGCCGACTCGCCTTTCGGCGCCCCTCGTCTGCAGACCCGGTGACACTGATCCCGCGCGCCACGGGGCTGGGATTGACCTATGTATGCCCCATGCGCGGGGCTGGCCTATAGTAATTAGTTAGCTAGATAGTTAGTTAAATATAGTAGAGTCTTCTACTACCGAAGGCCATCGATCTGTCAATGACACGGCTGTGAACTTGGGTCGAAACTGTCATTTTTGTGAAGTCGCGACTCGCGTTACAAATCGTAGCTCTTTCTTTTATTGGTCGCGAGCTAAGCACAAGCTCCCCAGAAACGACCTTTACACTCGGGGCTTCTGCTGTTTTCCCGTTTGTGGACAAACTTCGGCGACGAGATAACATGTTGGACAATGGGTACTTGTCTCGCACCGTTTGCGCTACTGGGTCTGGATGAAGAGGCTAATAAAGAGAGTGGTATGCTGGGTAACATAAGCAGCAGCAGATTCGGTGTAGCAAAACGAACTAGCGTTCAAGCCGCCGCGTGCAAGTCACGAGCAACAACCCCGCGTGAGCTTACGGAAATGGCGTGAAGCCGAGAGCTCCTTGCTACAACAGTGCCTTGGGCGCTAAACAGCGCCCATTATTGAGGCTTGAAGTCAATAAATACTTTAGTCGATTCAGGTGGGTTGTGACTCGAGAGAAGAAGAGAATGGAGACAGAGAGAGCACTTACGGTTCGTATTCAGTGCAGCTCCAAAACTGGAGCTGGCTGTTGCTGGGGGTAGTTCGTTGGTTTAAAATGGGGCGTGTGCGGTATAATCGCCATAACAGAGCAAGACCGTGGCAATGACGACGGGAACGATCGCCGCGTAGCCGCCTCCTCAAATCCTCTTTTCGTGCTCGAAGACTTGCCGTCGGGACAAATCGATCGTGAAGAAGCAATAGCCGCCGTCCCGCAATGACAAATACTGCAGAAAAAGCCTCTGTCGAAAGCGCTCTCTGGAGCCCGTTGATGTGAAAGCAAACGGAAGCGTGAACGGACGCGAACGGAAGCAAGATCTTCCAGCATATGGCGGCCCTCGCCTTGTGGACGGTGCGTCCTCTCGAGTGCAAGGTCCGGCGCGAGACGGTGAAGAGTGTGCTCGAGCCCGACGAGGTCGTCGTCCGAGCCGAGTGGAGCGGCATCAGTCGCGGCACCGAGGCGCTCGTTGTGCACGGCCGCGTGCCCGCGAGTGAACACGAACGGATGCGAGGGCCACACATGGCGGGCTCGTTCACGTTTCCGGTCAAGTACGGGTATTCGAGCGTGGGCGTCGTCGAGGCCGCGGGCACCGCAGCCTCGGCGCTAGTTGGCCAGTGTGTCTTTTGCTTGCACCCGCACCAGTCGCGGTTTGTCGTTTCTGCGAGCTCAGTCCACGTCCTGCCGCGTTCCGTGCCCGCGCACCGCGCCGTGCTGGCGCCCAACCTCGAGACAGCCATCAACATCGTTTGGGACGCGGGCATCAGTCTGGGCGACCGGGTCTGTGTTGTCGGCGCCGGCGTCGTCGGTCTTCTTGTCGCATTCCTCGCGTCGCGAGTTCCGGGGACTACGGTGAGCGTCGTTGACCCGCAGGACCGAAGCCCCCGGCTCGAGGCCCTGGAGATCGTCAATGGCGACGACGGAGACTTTGACGTCGTGATTCACGCCTCGGGAAATCCCGCCGGCTTGGAGACGTGTCTCGCGCTCGCCGGCGACGAGGCTCTCGTCGTCGAGGCGAGCTGGCACGGCGACGCCGCGTGCACGGTGCACCTTGGCCAAGCTTTCCATTCGCGCCGACTTACGATTAAGAGTTCACAGGTGTCCCAATTGCCCCCCTCCCGCCGCCCGCGCTGGGACTACAAGCGTCGCATGGCTCTCGCGCTTTCTTTCTGCGCAGATTCCCGCCTCGATTGCCTCCTCGAGTACCCTCCCCTCGAATTTCCCCAGGACGACAACAGTGAGAGTGCGGAGGTGTTTGCTCGAGCGTACACCCAACTCCTAACGCCGGGGCCGCACGGTCTCTGCTACCGCATCCGCTACGCGTCCACGTAATAATTGGGTCCTTGTGAAGAAAGTAACAAACCCCTGTGGCTGGCGTCCGTTGGGCATTGTACTGAGTCTCAAAACAACTGCAAAATTTTGATTTTAGACCATCGGCAGGCAAATGAGAGACAATTCCTGATCGCACGAAGGACTATTGTAATACCTCGTTACCATTCGTTCCTGGCGTATAGGCAGGCCACCACACAAGGTGGAGTTTCCGATACGATGGGCGCCGCGCTCGCGAGACTGTGGCGACAATTATCCCAGATAGAGGCGCGAATGGTTATGGTCGGTCTCGACAATGCCGGAAAGACGACCATCCTGTACAAACTCAAGCTCGCGCAGTCGGTGTCGACGATCCCCACCATCGGCTTCAATGTCGAGTCGGTGCAGTACCGGAACCTTGACTTGACTGTGTGGGACATCGGCGGCCAGGTCGGTTGCAATCGCACGACGTCTTGACGCCGCGGCCTTAGGACAAAATTCGACGGTTATGGCGACACTACTTGGAGGGAGTCAACGCCGTCGTCTTTGTCGTAGACTCGCACGACACCCACCGCATCACCCTCGCGCGCGACGAGCTCCACGCCCTTGCCCTCGAACCTCAGTTAAAATCGGCATCCTTTCTCATTTTTGCTAACAAACAAGACTTGCCGGGCGCCGCCAAAGCCGACAAGCTCATCGACCTCCTCAACCTCAGGGACCTCAAGCAGGAGTGGTTCGCGCAGCCTTGCGTCGCTCATAGTGGATACGGTCTCTATGCCGGAATGGACTGGCTCGCCCGCCGCATCAACGACCTACCTCGAAAAGCACGCCGTAGCTTACCCCATCGTATCTTCGCCTCCGCCATCCCCGCTGCTGTCCCAAAGGCCCCCTGAGACAGCTCTTCTTCGAACTTCGGTGCAGCACCGAAAATCAATGCGGCTCATGAGTGTGCTATGTAGTTTTTGTTTTGTCGGCCCTGACACGCGTGGAGCCGTGGGCACGACGCTCCGTAGTGGCGGTAGTGCGCTGAATAAAGCTTCTGGCTAAAATTTCGACCGCCATGGGTGCTTGTTTGGTTTCTCAGTCGGGTAGGACAAATGCACCCAGGTCCGAGCTGACTATACTAATAGGATCCTACTCGAGTGCAGGAATTCGAAATATCACACCACCTTCGTGCTTTTTGCACTTGCTGATGCTGCTGTCAGGAGTGGAATTGAAAACTATCGTCAGAGTGAACTCGCGTTCGCGCTGCAAGATTGTGGCTTCATTTTCGCCTGGCATGGCGTATGCACCTTTTGCACTTAGGGGTCAGTGTATCGCGAAACTAACTACCCCGCGATTTTGCCGGGCATAAACCCGCCGCAGATCGGACGTTGGGGAAGCTACGCGCAACCTGATGCAGCCCGCCACGGCTTCGAATGCTGGGGTGTGACGCGTGTTTCAGTGATTCGGCGGATGGATACGATTGGAGAGCAATGGGGAGCAATCCGGCATAATCGGAGACGTAGTCAGTGGCGCAATCGAAGGGTAACGGCACGTTATCGGGCGTAGAGAATGTCGTGGAAAAGGGGAAGGGGCGCAGAAGAGTTGGCGAGAGTAAAAAAAAAGAAGAATCAGCCCATGGCGAATCCCATGCTCTTCGCACGAGAGCCGTACCAGACGCCCACCGAGCAGCAGCCGCAAGCCCACTTCATGCCAAGTAACTTTTTTTGCAGGGAGGTGCGACGTTGCTGAGGCACGGTGACCATGCGTGGAATCTCGAGTCCGAGTTCCCGGGAGGAAAGCGCACACAATACGTCCCAGGCTCAAAGCGCCAGAATGGAGGGTCGCAGAGGATGAGATAGAAAAACACAGAGGACCCCCCTCACTCATCCCGCTCTCCGTTATGCTCGACGCTCTGATCGACTCTGATCTGCCCCCCTTTCCGCGCCCGCTCTGCCCTTGACCTTTGAATTACTCCCTACCCCCCCTTCCAGTCGACAATTGAAAACCACTGTGGACGGGGAAGAAAGCAGGAGCAAAGGGGCAGGCAGGCCCGGAGCCGGGAGGGAAGTGGAGGGGGGTAAGGTGCAAGCAAAGAAAAAAAGTGGACGTTCATTGAAGTCGGCGAAAAAGCAGATCGACGAAAGAAAAGGAGATGAGAATGACAAACAAAAAAACAGAGGGAAACAATGTAAGACTACGCTGTGAAAAGAGGCAAAACTACGTGGTCGCAGCACAGCGCCATACATCCCAAACAGGGCGCTATATTTTGTCGGGGCGACAAAGGAATGCGACCGAATGTCGCACAAACGCATGTCATCAGCATCCACGGCTCAATGGACAAGGATGCCGAAAACCTCCTGCGGCGATCGACCATTTTTCGATGTTATAAGCGGTGTCAGTGCCATCGGTAAGTGCGAGAGCAGAGGAACCTCGCGTCCGTCGAGCACAAGGGGGGTCTGGAGAACAGAGAGACGAGAAGCCTAACAGTCCCGCAAAAGGCGTGCTCACAAGTGCGAGATGAGGAAGGAGCGAAGTGGCCATAGCTTTGTCGAGTCGCTGTACAAGTTAAAGCTGGGAATGTACTCAAAGCATAGTAAAGTGAGTCGGAAGAACGAGGGCGGCGACAACATCGACGCGTGCGATTAGGGACGATTACCCCCAAGCTGCAGAAAGCTGCTTAGTGGCTAAGTGTGCCGTGAGGAATGTACGGCGCGTACCATGAAGGACATATTCATGAGCCTGCAGAAGATGTCCGGACAAGCAATGGCAGAGGGTCGACATCCTCAGGCTTCTACGCACGAAGACGGGCAACCCCAAGCTGCGTGAGTAACGTCGAGCAAACCCCATCAAAAAAGCCGCTGGAAGGTGACAAACAAACCAGCGCCAGCCTTGACAGAAATACGCAAAGATGGGTCATCCGCGCCCTCCCTACACCGACCAGTCGCCTCAAGGCTATCGGCAAGATGCTGAGAGAACTCCACAAAGGTGAGCTGGGTAGAGGATATGCGGCATTCGGGGTGACCACGCACCCGTCCCAGGCCATTTGAAACAAAGAACGCCGTAAGCCGAGGAGCGCAATCTCATCAAAAATATCGCCTGATGTAACAGACACGGGCTGCGAGAGTTTGGACTGTTCGAGCACAGCGCCCATATTGTCAATTTTAGCTTCCACTGGTTATCGAGGGAGAAGATCACGAAGGGACCAAAGCACATTTGTTTAGATAACTGTAACCTCAGCGCGATAGGCGGAGAGGGTCCCTTGGCCCGTCTAGTCTCGGTTTTTAACAGCAAGGTCCATGCGATCAGGCCTTTATCAATTTTACGATCTTCGCAACGCCGGAAGATTCGTCGTAAACTCTAAATTTTCCACGAGAGAGAGACCGACTTCACACGCACATCCGCACGACTTTCACCGCGACATTCCACCCTTCTGCATCACACGACGAAAGTACCTCCGGTCTTGATTAAGGAAGATCACGGATGCAGATCGTTTGCTAGTATCCGCGACGAGAACCTACGGATGCGGATACGCGGCGGATGCGGAAAGCCAGCGAATCCAGCGGATGCGGATAGCCAGCGGTTCCAGACGCTTACTTCACGAATTGGAGCCCACGCGCCTCCGATGCTCAACAATGGGCGATGGCGCTTACAGAAAGCGACAAATAAACAGATTATGAACCAGTCACTACGCCGAAGAAAACGACGCTCGAATCGAACTGGCCAAGTTCCACGCGATGACTAAGGATACATACTAGCAGTTCATCGTCGACGACGACGGAGTTCGCAGCAAGCGTCTCGATATGACAAAACATGGACTCGGCGATTTGCGACGAATATAGGCGGCCACGACCATAACGCTTGAGAGCAATGACTGCGCACAGATCACCCAAACTCGGGAGGAGCAGATCTTCGTGAGCATGAAGCTGACCAAGACGCCGCTTCGCAATTGCCTCGGGCCCAGGTTGTTCCTCAAAGTCTTCGTGAGCAAAAATCTCAACATCCCCATCTGCAAAAACCAACCGACGGCGGCATGTTGCGCCGGCATCGACTACGATCGGCTATGGGCTCTGTTCAAAGGAACGCCCGACACCACTGGTGCCACTGGCGAGCACGACAATCCCGAGTACGACACTGGGGTACCTGACTGCTTGTAGTCCTCGCACTGCCGCTGAACTTTCTCTCGCTCGGCCCTTGCTGACGCCCCTCCTTTTTCATTTCGACTGTCTCGCTTCCTGCGGACTGCGCCTCCGCTCTTCGCACGAATACCAACTCCCGACCTCTGGCTTCAAGGCCATCTTTTGGCCGGGGGCCTTTCTCTGCCTCGAGCTTTGACCTTGCTTCCGCCTCCTTTCCTGTTTGTCGCCGCCTCATACCTGCCCAGGTCGCGGCCTTTCAAGAGCCGTGAGCCCTACACCGCTCGAGCCTCTCCTGGCTCACCCCCCTCCCGGCTTCCGGGGGGTTCAAGATCGCGCGCTTTGCAAAAAAATCTAACTCCCCAGGAAACAGGCGACGGTACAGACTTTCGCGTTATACAATTATGCAGCGTTGGGAATTCACTGGGCTCACTTCAACAGGTTCACTGAATTTGGTTCACTTCACTTCACTTCACTTCACCGATTTTTTTTGTCCGAAGTCCAATGTTCACTTAATATTCATTCACTTCGGCTGACGGCTCGGCTGATGAGCGAAGTCGAGCCGCGCTACCTGGAGGTGAAGGATAATGTTGATGATGAGGAGGAATACGCGGAACAGAAGGAGGAGCACAAGAACGAGCCGATTGCGACGTCGATGCTGACGTGGAACACACCCGGCAAAAGTGGACGATCAACCAGGTCCAAGGTGTGGGACTGCGTGCGTCGACTGAAGGAACATCATCATGACCGCGTCAGGCGACGCATGTGTGTATCCTGCGCTGGGAGGGACTGAAGGTGACGAGAGTCTTCAAGAAAGGCACGTGGCAGACGACCAAGCCTCTTTCCCGCTTCAAGGCTGCGCATCCGGAGGACGAGCTGGGACGTCAACAGCTCACCAAGAAACAGAAGACAAACCAAGAAAAGGAGGGCGTTATGACGGCCGTGGGCGTTGTGGCAGCCTCGAACGGTAAATCCGATATTACGAGATACTTCATGGCCATGCCCAGCCAGGCAAAGCCTGATGGCATTATCGGCTCGGCACGACGTGTACACGTCGCAGCGGATTTCCAAGCGCACCTTGACGACGAAGATCATCGCAACCTTCTTGAAGCGTATTACCGCGGCGGTGCCGGGAAAGGCAAGTGCCCGTTCATAACTCGGAAGGCGCTGTTTGAATGGGTGGACGCTGAATATCGTTGCTTTGTTCGAATCTTGAAGCACGTCATTAAGGAGTGGTATGAAGCGGCTTTCGGCATTCCATACTCCCAAGTGCTGCATGACGGCGGGACACTCAAGGATAAGTTCAAGCGAAAGGCCATTGGCCTATCCTTCATCTGGCCCGATTGGAGTGGCGTTGAGACGGTGTGCGTGGGCCTCGTTCCAGCTGACGACGGAACCGATTCCGGCACGGCTTCCCTGCTCCGTTCTGTGGTCGCGGAGCGTGCGGGAATCGATATCGATTTGGCGTCTGCAACCATTGTTCAAGACCGGGCTGCAATTGGCGTCGCCGAAGAATTATTGTTGAGGTCAAAGCGTGTGACATGCATGATATCTCAGAGATCTCGGCAGCGGCATGTGGCGACTTGACACGATCCAGAGGCAAGCAGGTGATCCATCCACTCCCAGCTGGCCAGGAGCTGCTGAACAGTGCCCACGATGTAGCCAAGTACTTTTCTTACGGCACACGTTTGAGGATCTGCATGCGGTTTTGCCATTACAGCCGGGGAAATCGCCGAAGCTCAAGCTCAAGCTCGACATCAATTAGACGAGGTTCCTGGCGGGCTACGAACTTATTCGTTCCTTGCTGCGTATGCACACGTGCTCAAACTGTACACGGGTACCCACATTGGACTCCATTGGACAGTCAGTAATGAGCAATGGGTGGTGTTGGCCGAATTCGAGGCGATTTTTGCTATAACGGATGCGGCCGTTGTTTTCGTCCAAAATGAACATTTATCCCTGGGGCCGTGCGCCGCATTGATCAAGCACAACATGATCGAGTCTCTGCGAGCTGGGACGCTAGAAGTCATTCTGCCGAACATAACCGCGAAATCCATGCCACGTAAGACTGTCGATGTTGACGACCTCAACGAGACCGGCAAAATCGGTCTTGAGCGGGATATACTCGAATGTGAGCGTCGGTTTTGCGGGAATAATGAAAACTACGTGCGCCACTTCAACTACGAATTCAACGATCGCGAGCTGATTGCCTTCCTTCTTGACTTTCGGACTATCAACTGCTAGTAGCTGTCGTCCAATCAGAGAGCTTGGGCCAGGAAGTTGCTCAAGGAAGAATATGTGATTTACGCACGGACTGCATTCCACCACGAAAAGGCAAAGACTTCCTCCGAGCCTGCGCCGCCCTCCGAGCCTGCGCCTGCCCGCAATCTCTTGGCGGCACTCGACGCACCGGATTCTTGTTACGACATTAGTGGCGATGAGCCTTTTGCTATGCCTGAGAACCAGATGCCCGATTTCAATGTGGAGTTTGAACAGGTCTTCACTCTATGGATCCGGCTCTCGAGATCGCTCACTTGAAAGAGCATTATCCTGAGCTTGAGAAGAAAGATGAAGTCGGCTTCACAGATCTGGCTGTGCTCGACGTTGGAAAGCTGTATCGACCGCTCACCAAGGAGCAGTATGGGTTCCTTCCGGACATGGCGAGAGCCTCTAAGGGGTCAATTGGTACACATGGCGTAGTGGCATGAGCCTTTTGCTATGCCTGAGAACCAGATGCCCGATTTCAATGTGGAGTTTGAACAGGTCTTCACTCAATGGATCAGGCTCTCAAGATCGCTCACTGGAAAGAGCATTATCCTGAGCTTGAGAAGAAAGATGAAGTCGGCTTCACAGATCTGGCTGTGTTCGACGTTGGAAAGCTGTATCGACCGCTCACCAAGGAGCAGTATAGGTTCCTTCCGGACATGGCGAGAGCCTCTAAGGGTTCAATTGGTACACATGGCGTAGTGGCATGAGCCTTTTGCTTCCCTGAGAACCAGAAGCCCGATTTCAATGTGGAGTTTGAACAGGTCTTCACTCAATGGATCAGGCTCTCAAGATCGCTCACTTGAAAGAGCATTATCCTGAGCTTGAGAAGAAAGATGAAGTCGGCTTCACAGATCTGGCGGTGCTCGACGTTGGAAAGCTGTATCGACCGCGCACCAAGGAGCAGTATAGGTTCCTTCCGGACATGGCGAGAGCCGCTAAGGGTTCAATTGGTACACATGGCGCGCAGAGCTACTGTGAGCGCTGCCTGAGTATTGGAAATCTTGTCCTGACTGAGGGAAACACGTTCTTCGGCGCGGACGAGACGGACAGAGTTGCCCTACTGCGCATGAACAAGAATTTCATTGCGGCGGCCCGGATTAAGTACAGGGACCTCTACAGTAACCTCGGACACGAGACCGAGTTTTTCAAAAACGCCGAGAGCACCATCCCCGAGACTCTATGGAGATGGAGATTGATGAGGAAGAACCAGACGAAGATACCGAGGTCGTTCACATCGCCTAAGTAAGAAACACTGAACACCATCCTCGGTGACTCCTCCTTCGCCCCGAAACGCGAATGAATCTAAAGAGCACCAGACCTAGGCAATGGCGCGCGGGGGGCACGGAACTGACGGGGCGCGGCAGGGACCGGCGCTGGCGTTAAAAAGAAAAAAGTGGCGTTCACTTCACCAAGGTTCACGATAGCCACGTAGGGCGACGTGTTCACTTCAAATCACTTCACCAAAATTGCGCGGCTGGTGAAGTGGTTCACGTTCACTTGCTGAAGTGAATTCCCAACGCTGCAATCGAACTGAGCAAAATCCTGCAACTTTGATGATTTGAAGCCGGTGGAACGGCTCTTACTCTAAATCCCCCAGTAAGTTCACCTTTTCCCAGTAAGTTCACCTTTTCCCAGTAAGTTCACCTGGTCACTAAATTCACCTATGTCCCAATCTCTAACCCCATTAAGTTCACCTGGTCCCAATAAGTTCACCTACAGTGCCGCGTGTAGACGCCGAGACGGGGCTTGTCGGTATTGCGCTGCACGTGTGTGGTAGGGTGGAGTCGTCGACCCAGAAAAGGATATCCTCGGTGTCGCCGACTCGACAGAGAGCCACGTCGAGCTGGACGTGGCAGAAGACGGGCTTGGGCAAGAGGACGCCGACCTTGCGGGGCGTCTGCCCCTGGCTCTTGTTGATCGTTTGGCGTCGGCGGGGCTTTAAGGGATACTGGTTGGAGGAGCCTCGGTGCCACGACACGATCGATGATGTATCGGGTGCCGTTGCAGTGGCCGTGCGACGGGTCGTGGTTGCGAAGACTTTAAGCTCGCGATCAAAGTCAGCATGACGTTGGTGGTCAGGGAGTCGAAAACTCGACTGTAAAGAGCGAGGCGTCGTCTTCCGACCCAGCCTAGTCGGCCGAAAAGAACTCCGACGCCTCGTCTCCGGGAAAGGCCGCGGCCAGAGGGGCACTACCGCTGCCATCATTCTCTACCAGGGGCGGGCACAGTGATTTTTACTGTCCTCTAATAACCTCCATCCTTTATCCTTCCCTCCTCAAAACAATAAAAATTATAGAGCTCTTGCATACACACAATCAGGGCCCGCATGTCACGTGCCACGGTACTGCACAAGGCAGGGATTATGGTCGTTACTTCCCACAGAAAACAAGTAGATCCCGGAGAAGCTTTCGCACTAAGTAAGGGCTGCTAAGAGGGGGAGGGTGCGTGTGTCTTTAAGGGTCGACTGCTAAAGGGGGTGCGCGTGGGTGCTTTAGGGAGCTTCTACGCCATTGGGAAGTTCCAGGCGTGCGTCATTCGAGCGAGGCTCGGACGTCTTCGGGGCGGGCTCCGCGGCGCGCTTACGAGCTGCGGCATCGTCTTTGGTCGACGAGCGGGTGCTCGAGGCGAGGAGGGCGCTGCCGATGAGGCCGATGGCGAGGGAGCTACCGAGGAGGAGGAGGCCAATCATGACCCGATCGCCATGACGTTCGAGGCCGGTAGTGACCCGATCGCCGAGGCGTTCGCCAAGTTGTTCAAGGCCGAATCGGCCGATGTTTTCGCCGCGTTCGCTCAATGACGAGCCGAGGTTGGTTCCAAGCGACCCGAGGCCGTCGGAGAGACGCTCCGCACCGGCTTCGACGGCACTGGATGGTATTGACGTCTGCACCCCCATCTGCGCCTAGCTTCCATTTATATCAGCGTTGTGCATTTACTCAAACGTTAGTAAAAAATATTACGAAATTTCTTTACTTTAACTATTTTACTTTACTTTACCATTACTTTACAGTCGTTTCAAAATGATGGTAAAGTATTTTTTTTACATTACTACACCCGTGTCGGGGTCTGTAGACGATGTCTGCGTTACGGACCCCGCATGCGACGGCCAGGCCGGCCGAAGCGGAGCAGTCGCCTCCCGTGGCGTGCCACAACGTGGAGGATGAGATCGAGGGTGGTACTGACGACGACGGCGACGAGGAGGACGGCAACGCCTTCGTGCCTATGAACCAGTACGGCAACAACACGCCAAGAAAGGAGGGCAACTTCAATTCCTCAGCCCGAGGAGCAGCAACAGCAGCAACCTGGGGAATCGGGGGCGGCGATGCCCGACTTCAATGTGGAATTCGAACGCGTCTTCGTGAAGTGGGTATAGTACGCTCGCAGCATCGATTGGCTCGAGGAATTTATATCCTGAAGACCTCTCGGACTTTTCTAAACATCCAGGATCCCCAAGCTCTTGGACCTGATGATGCTCAACGCCGGCAAGCTCTACACGCGATTCGAAGGCAACCAGGAGTACGGCTACCTTCCAGACATGGCACGAGGCTTGAAGGGCAATATCGGCGCGATGCCTGCTAAGAGCTTCTGCGAGCGCATCATCTCAGCTGCCAACATCGTCATGACGGAGGGCAACACCCTCCTGAGCGACGAGGAGCTGGACATGCTCGTGACCCTGCGCACGAACAAGGAGGTTACTAAGTGGGCTCGCGACAAGTACGGCCACATCCTCACGAAGTTCGAGTTCAAGTCCGAGGTCATCCCTCTCTAAGAAAACAAAGGAGACGAGACGATTAACTACGACGATTAAGCATTAAGAGCAAGCGAGTCCGCTCATCACATCGTTGCGTTGTGCTCCGTCTCTGCACGAAGCCGGGGCTGGATTAGAAATACGGCAACTAACTAACTAACTAACTTCGGACCTCTCCCGGGCATGGGAGCCAGGCTGGGCCGGTAGTAGCCGGTCCAGGATCACAGAGCAAAAAATCACACAGTTGGGGTAGAAGCTTGGGATGAAAGTGCATGGATGGCGGAAAAATTAAATATTTTCAGCCCGAGCAGCCTTTACCTTTACTTTACGCGGTACCCGATTGAGGGGTGTCTTTAAATGTCGACTGCTAAGAGGGGGGTGTGTGGGGGGGGCATGAAGGATGAGGGTGGGTTTGTGGGGTAAGAGGGATGTGCCTGACGGGCGGAGATAAGTACGCGGGACCTAGTCGGGGTCATCGCCGAGTCGCGGGGCAGGCGAAGAGAGGACGGGCCCCGCCCGTAGGTCGTACGCATGCTGCCGCCGGACGTATGTGTGACGAAGGGCGACGTCCTGCTGGGATCGGGCGGCCTGGGTGGGGTTCCCCGAGGCGGCGACATGGGTGAGGGCGGTGAGGGCACAGCGCGGTTTAATGCGTTGGCGATCCCCCACTCACGGTAGATGCGGCGAGTTTGGGCCGCCTTTGCCTCTTTGAAGTTGGCGCAGCCGCTTGCCACCCAGGTTCGCGCAGCGATCCGCTCTGCGCATGTTTGGGCGAGAGCGTGGCACGCCGCTCTGAGTTTGAGGGGTGCCTCGCTGGGGTCCGAGGATGGATGACGTCATTCACCCTATCACCTAACACTCCCCCCAAACCTCCGCCTAGGGCTCGAAAATAAGGGCCTGAAAATCAAAGTTGACAAAATCGAACTTAAAGCAAATTATTGGCCTTTTTTCACACACAACTTCTTGTGGCAAGAGAAGTTGCCTAATATTCAACTCTTCTGAGTACGGACACCCTCCAGACGTCTGGAGCAGCCGCAGACCGTGCCTTGGACGCGGACAAACGCAGACACAGATAGACTCCAGGCACGGACGTCCCGCGAGTGTGGTTGGACAGTGGATATCTGGGCTGCAGACGCAACTCAGTAGTAGATGCGGATTCGCCGCCGTGGATACGCTGCGATAATCGAATAGCCACGCCACGAGCAGATGCAGGTCGCACGCGGATGCGGGTGTTCAACAAAGTGCCCGTGAGCTTCCTTGAGAGATCATCTTGAATTTCGAAGTTTTCGAAATATCACCGCTCAATATATGGCAAGTCCAAGTTGAACTATAAATCTAGAGAAACCACCTCGAGCCGCCGCGTGGGAGAGATCATCCCTCGGGAGGCAAGGCACCCCTGGGGCCGTTGGACGTAAATGCCATCTTTTTTTTGGCTCCCGATCTCGAACACCATAAGCGCTATATCTAGAAATGGAGGAGGTAGCTCAGTCGCAGCTCCCCGCAAGTAATGGAACAAAGAAACTTGCCCGAAGAGCAGGTAGCTCAAAGGAAACCGCACTTTTTGAGGGCGCCCATGCCAACGGCGTTTCGGCCAGAGCGCGCATTGCACTGAAAATTGGTGCCGAGGGAAATGATGTAGTGGATCCACCCGTGCGGAATGTAGAGCACGTCGCCCGGTTCGAGGATGGTCTCGGTAACACGCATATGATAGAACAAAGGATACTTGTCGTGGTTGACGGGGCGGCTCCAGTCGATTTGCGAATGTCGTCCGGAGGGATGGCTGCGCGGCAGGAGGTAGGCCTTGTCGCACTCGTCGGGCGGGGCTAGAACGTAGCGACGACGGCCCGAGTTGGGATGGTCCGGCGGGCCGCCGAGTTCGGCGACCATGTTGCGCGAGCCGTCGTAGTGGGCCTCCGCGATGACGCCGGCTTGGCCAAAGCGGCAGTGCACGCCCTTGAACTCTCGGGGTTCGCGGAGAAAAAGTGATCGCGAGCCGCGCTCTGGCGCTTTGAATATGGGGACATCGCTGGGCTTGACGTCGGGGGGGGACAGCCGAAAGTAGAAGTGGGGCTCAAGGACGGTCGTATTGTACGCCTTGCGCGAGCTCGCGAGCCACTCGTCGTAGCGCATGCTGACGTCGGTCGTCGGTCGCTGCCAGCCGCGCAGGCCCCTTCCTTGGGAGAAGTACATGAAGTGGTTGTCATCGCTGCGCTCCGTCCGGAAGCGCCTAGTGCCGAGACGGGCTTCGAGAAAGCCGGGCGTCGACCAGTCCTTGGCAGTCTGGTCGGCCTCGGGGATGTTGTAGACGAGAAACGGCAGCTCGGCGTCGCGAAGCGCGAACGCACGCTCGACGTCGGCGGCGTCACGATAGTCGAACCGACAAAGCGAGGCAAAGTGACGCGGTGGGACCGTGATGGTGTCGGGCGGCCAGTTCGCCACGAGCTCGCGCAGCTCGTACAGCCGCGGGTACGATCTTCGGTCTCTTACGTCGATCGACGAGCAGTTCCAGCGCAGCGCTTCTACCGAGACCGAGTCGTGTTGCTGCGTGACATAGTGTCCCCCCTGCAGGGCCTCGTCGATGGTGCCCCCGTACGCCGGCAATCGAACCGGCGTTAGACCCTCGACGCCGCCCATGTACACCCGTCCCGGTTCGGACGCCGCGCGCCACGCCCCCGACCACGTCTTGCCGACCTGCAGCTCGAGCGCCGCGAACAGCCTCTTCATCGGCGTCGGCTTCTCGTACGTCGACAACCGAGGGCTAACCTCCTCTTCCTCCAGATGCGAGCCAAATACATCGTGTGGCGGAGCCGGCGGTGGTGTTGTCCCTTTTTCGCGACGACGTGTTGTTGACAGCACGATAGCGGCCAAGAACACAGTCGCGACCACCGCGCACGCGCACACCACGCGTGGACTCTTCCTTCTTCGCCGCCGCTTTTGCTGGCGTTGTCGGTTCTTTTCTGCTGCATTTATCTGGATGCGCATTGCGCACAGACACGAGGGGCTCGTTCCTGCTTCCGGCTCCTGCGCTTCCCACCTCTCCGCAATACTAGCCCCGCAGAAGTACTGGCAACACAACGAAACACAAAAAGACGATAATATGCCAGCGAGACAATATTAGGACGGCCAGGCGTCGTCCGACGCGCGGCCGGCCGTGCCGCCAGTAAGGGCGGCGTCGACGAGTTGTTGTTCGGGGAGGGGCGCTCCTTTTATATCTAGACGGCTAGCGACGACTGGAGATCGCAGTTGTCGTTGGTGTACCCCGTGAAGCATTCGCAGAGCCCGGATTCCATGTCGCAAAGCCCGCGGCCAGAGCACTCTTGGACATACTCGTAGTTGCCGTTGGTCTCTTCGGGGACAAACTTGATGATCCACTGGTGGCCGATGTATTGGTCCTGAGGCGCGAGGCCGAGATCACCGCGGCGGACTTTTTTTGAGCCGTCCCAGTTGATAACTTTGTCGACGACGATGTAGTAGCGGTCTTCGGTGAGGTAGGTCGTCGTTGTAGGGTGGTTGATGCCAATCTTGACGATCTTGTAGAGGTTGCCCGAGTTTGAGGCGCCGATGGACGTTATGGTGCTCTTGCCCAGGTTGCCCGAGACGTCGGTCGGCCAGTTTGCGTCGAAGAGGAAGATGAGGTCGCCCTTTTCGAGGCAAGTCGCGAGTTCGGAGTGGTAGCACGAGGCGTCGGCCGAGGTGTAGATCATGTTCTTCCCCTTGTCGAAATAGCCCGTGACCGGCAGCGCGCTCGACAAGTTGACCATGGAGGGCTTGGCGATGGTGCGCGTCGCGTTCGTGATGACGCTCGCGACGCCATGTGTCGTGAAGACGGTGTATTCCTTGCCCGAGACCGCCTCGGGAAGGTTTCCCGTGTAGAAGGTACCCTCGGGACCCTCGTTTTCGTTGAACCACAGAAGGTAGAATTTTCCCGCGTCGTAGACGTCGGCCTTGGGCTCGGTGCCAACGGTGGGATGCGGGGCGATCTTGACGATGTGGGGGTAGAGCGTCGTGTTCCAGGTACCAAAGTCCCAGTCGTAGACCTCGACGTTGTCGGATGAATCGCCGTTCGAGTCGCCGAGACACTTTTTGAGAAGCTTGCTTTCGGCCTTGCTGAGGGCGTCGACGCGGCCGCGGACGCCGGCCGTTGTCCCGTACGTGTTCGTGATCTGCGACATGGTGATCGAGACGCCCTTGCAGTATTCCGAGAAATAGTCGACGAATTCGCCCGCGATGCCGTAATAATTCGGGTAGACCGTGACGCTGACGTTGTAGTCGACGGTGATATTATAGGTCTTTTCGGTGGTGGGCGTGCGGTCGTTGTAGACGGTCGTGCGCGAGCCGTCGAGGTACATGTCGATCTCGATCGGGGTAAGGTCTCCCGGGTTTTCTTGAAACGTCAAATCGTACGCGATTTCGTCCTTGTTCTGCTCGTTCTGCATGTTGCACATCACGCTATCCTTGGGGACGACCGCGTTCGGAAGCTCCTCGAGTGCCGTCGTTATATCCTCGCACGTGCTGTTGACGAGGATCGGCGTGGTGTGGTAGTCCTCGCCAAACACGTCATAGAATTTAATGGCGTAGGTCCCCGCGAGTTTTCCGTTTTCGCCGCTCGGCATGTATCTGTTTTTGTTCTCGAAGATGACGCGCGCGGTCGGGACGCGGATCGACATGTACTCGTCGTCGTCGTAGAGCGGGTCGACGCCGTACTTGCACATCTTGTCGGCGCACGATGGTCCCGTGTACCCCGGCTCGCAGACGCATCCCATCGTGAGATCCTTGTCCCAAAGCTTGTACTCGTTAGAGTTATCCTTCCACGCGATCTCGGCGGCCGTTTGGCACGTGCCGTGGCCCGAACACTGGGGGTCGGGGCACGAAGCGCGCTGGCACGCCGCGCCCTCGTAGCCTTCGAAACATTCGCACTCGCCCGACTTGCGGTCGCAGATACCCTTGTTGGCACACTCGGTGTAGGCGTGCGCCGTGTTGACGAGCGTGTAACCGCGCGAGTCGACCATCAGCGGGTACTGCTCCGTGGTACCGTACGGAAACACCGTCGAGTCCACGATGACCGTGGTGTCGGGACCGGAGAGCTCGTCGGCCGACCCGTCGAGGTCACCCTTGGGGGAGTCGACGTGCGACGTCGCGAACGGGCACGTCCGGAGCGAGCAGTCGCCCCCCTGGTAGTTGGGGTAGCACGTGCACTCGTCAAACGCGCCACACGTTCCGTGGCCAGAGCACGCATTCGGGCACTCGGCGCCCACGCGGGACCCGAGGAGCAACACAGCCACGAAACGCATCTTGCTTAAACCGCCGCCGCCGCCGCCGCCGCGCGTTAGATGATTTTTGCTGGTGGATCTTCTTACGGGTTCCCGGCGTTATTCTTTCGGCGGATCCGTTGAAACCGATGATGAAGAGGGTATGGATTTCGTCGGGGAGCTCTGGCGCCGTGGTCCCGATAAGCACCGCGTCGCGCTCGCGGGCACCCACCGGCACGTCCTGAGCTCGCTCGCCTTCGCGATTGCGCACCGCGCCGTTGCCGCGGACCCGTCGGCCTTCGCCATCATCTTAGCGCAGCGCTCCGAGTCGCCACCGCTCGTCGTCGGTGAAGGCAGCGATCACGGCGACGGCGCCGAGCTCGACCGGATCTGGTTCAAATACCTCGACACTGCTGGGGATGCGGCCTGGTTTCTCAACAACGTGCAGCGGTGGTCTGCGGACACGAGGCACCCTCGGCCGACGCTTTTGGTTCTCGACGGCTGGCTTTCGTCCAACTTGCTCGTGCTGCTCAAGCTCGCCGACGACGCCGCGCGCCACCTTGGAGCCGACGCCGTCGTCACGGTGCCGGCCGACGACCTTCGCAAGGTCGTCGCGCGCTTCTTCCCGACGCACGTCGCCGTCCGGTCGCGCGCCGGGGACTGCTGCTTTGTTGTCGACTGGCCCCGACCCCGGCGGCCCCCCGCGCCCGTCACGCCCTCCTCGACGGAAAAGAGCGACGACGACGATGATGACGCTTGGGAGTATACGCTTCGTCAATGCGACGATGCCCGCTTGAGCTTCGGTCGACGCCGACCGCCGAGGATATCATCGGCGTAGTCGTATATGTTTACGATAATAGTCTCGTTTCGTCGGCGGTCGACGACGACGACAAGTCGCGGTGGTGGTGGGAGGCCTGGTTGATTTTGTGTGGGAGGAGGGCAATCATCTCGTCGCAGAGGTGGAGCTCGTCTTTGAGAAAGTCCGGCGGGAGGTCGCGGCGCGCGAAGAGATCGTCGGCCATCTGGCGGCATTTGACGTAGCGCTCCAAGGAAGCCTTGATGCGCTCGAGGGCGTCTTCCCCGGCCTCGCCGAACAACTGGCCCGTCAGTCGGGCTGCGTAGATCGACGCGCGGAGATACGGGCCGAGGTCGTCTGCGTCGAGCTCGGCGACCGGAATCGCACCACGCTTGCGGGGGGCCTTGGAAGCGAGAGGCTCGAGGTCGCGGACGCAGCACTTGAGAAAGTCGTCGTACGCGGCGACGGCGAGGTCCCGAAGCTTGCCGCAGCCGACGAGCTTGGCGCGCGACGTAGACGGCTGCGTTCCAGCATCTTTGACGTCGAGCGCAAACGCGTAGATGTCGCCGAGCTCGTAGGCCAGCACGGACCGCAGGTCGCAGTAGACGTTGGGATTGAGCGCCGCGCGCAGCGGTTCAAGAATGGCGGCGCGCCTGCGGCACACGGCGAGGACGCGCCGACTGTCGTCGTCGCGTTTCGCCATTGCCGCCCAGAGCCGCGACTCGTCGCGGCAGATGCCGACGTGCTCTGTCACGCACCCGTCGAGGACGTACCGTTCGCGCGCCGATCCAAAGTGGCGCCTCGCCCGCAAAAACAGCGCGCGCGCCTCTTCGTACGTGCGCGCGGGCGACAACGGCGGTTCTTGTCGCCGCGGCAACAGCGGCTCGAGGGGGTTGTCCTCGGCCCAGTCCGGCGTCTCGAGCGCGGCCAGCAACACGCGGCCGAGCATGATGTGCGCGTCGGCGCGCGCGTCCGAGTCCTCGGGCGCTACCTCGAGCGCGGACGCGGCGCACCCCGACGCCGACGCCAACCGACCAGCGTCGACGTAGTACGCAGCGAGTCCGATGGCGTTGCGGGGCCAGTCCTCCGGCATCGCGGACGTCTGCCGCAGCAACGTGCGCCGACAGTACTCGGCCGACAATGCGCGGTCTCCGAGCTTGCCGTAAGCCTGCGCGACGTAGAACAGCACGCTCGTCTCCAGCTCGCCGGTCGCAATCTCGTCGCAAATCCGCTCCGCGGCCAGGAGCAACTCGAGCGCACGCTGCGTCTGGTCTCGCCCGTCCCATAGCAACGCAGCCCGCGCCAACGCGCGCGCGCCTTCGGCCGCGAATTGTTCGTCAGACAACGCGTTCCGCGCGCGCTCGTCCGCGCTCTCGCCGGGCGCCAGCACGCCGAGCGCGCGCTCGAGCAAGCCCTCGGCCACGTGCGGCTCTTCCACATCCAGCGCGATCTCGCCCAGCCGCGTCTCGATTTGCGCGACGAGTTTCCGCCGCACACCCTCCTCCGACGTCGACCCCAACAGACCTTCGCGCCGCTTCTCAAGCACCTCGCGCGCGGCGTAGAGGTGCTTGTAGGGCTCGGCCTCGGGTGCCGGGCTCTTCGCGAGCCGCGACGCCTCTTCCAGCGCCTCGGACTGGGCGCTCACCTCCTCGACGGCCATCGGCGCTGTGGTGCCCACAGCGCCTTCAACGTGAACAGTTTTTTGAAAGTCGACTGGGGTTTCGGCTGGGTGCGAATAGGTGGGGGGTGCGAGATGTAGCGGGGGGGGTTACAGTCGACTTCTAAAAGGGGGGGTCGCGATCAATGGTGGTGTTTTTTCGAAACTTAAAAGTCGACAGCTAAAAGGTGGGGAGCAAGCGGGGGCTCGGGCGTCGAGGGGCTTTGGTGCTTTTTGAGTAGTCGACTGCTAAGAGTGGGGGTGCGGAACGGCGGCACGGACGGGCTGTGTCGAGACGGTAGAAATGCCTGGAACGCGGAGTTATCCCGTACAGGGTTTTGAGGGTGAAGATGTGAGATATGCTTGAAAGGCGGAGGTATTTTGGGAAGAAGCTGGTTTTTCGCCGAGCCGCGGGGCAGGAGAAAAAAGGACGGGTCCATTGGGGGTTTTGTTCAGTCGACTGCTAAAGATAAAGTCGACTGCTAAGAGCAGGGGCGCGAGCGGGGGCACGGGCGTTGAGGGGTTTTGGTGGATTGTGTGGAGACGTGATGGACGCCTATGGAAGGTGGAAGTAGCCCGCTCAAGGTTTTTTTAAGTCGACTGCTGATGGGGTGGGGGTGCGAGCGGGGTTGAGCACACGTCGCGGTACAAAACCTAAACCTCCAAGATCCCGGATAAGAACTAAACCGGTCTACAAACCCCCGTGATTCTGGAGCGGCACCGGTCGGTCCAGCCTTGCTCCCATGCTCGGGAGAGGTCTGAAGTTAGTTAACTGATATACCGTTTTCTTTAATCCTAAAATTAGGCTAAATTACCCCTGCTTTTGCGCGAGAGATGACGGACACTGGCACTTCTTTCTTCTTCCCGTTGTTCTGTCCGTTGCAGCCGCACCAAGGGCCTCTCCGCGACCCTCGCGGCGGACAATGTGCCGCGTGAACGCCGCGCTAGAAGCGCTACGAAGCGCTGTCGAAGCGCTCGAAGCGCTAGGCCCCGAGACACCATTAGCCACCAAGGAACTCTCAGCCGAATTTCGCTGCCTGTCGTCCCGCATGGCAGCACTTGCACGGAATGGCGAGGGCGGGTTTGGCGGAATGCGGTCGCGAGACAGCTTACTCAATATGATACGGCATGGAGACTGTCCGGGCAAGATCTCGAGCCAAACAACACGTGTCGAACTTGAACAAACGCAGCGCTCATCTATTTGTTTCAGCTTCACGAGCGTCGAGCAACTTAAGGAAACGTTCAATAACATGGACACAAACGGGGACGGGCAACTGGACCCCGAAGAATTGCAGCACGTTTTCGAAGCGTGCGGTCGCGGCTTCATCACGGTACCCGTGATCGCTTCATTCATCGACGATTTTGATCATGACGGCAATGGAAAGCTGAGCTTTCCGGAGTTTCTTCGAGTCTGGAACAGCACGTCGACTCACCCCGTGCTCATGCAAGCCATGCGAGAAGGCGTCCAGGAGCTTGCGCGGGCACCGAAAAAGACGCAGATTGGTGACAGCAGATATGTGTTGCACCCATACGCGCCCTTCAATGCAGAGTGGGAGCTATACTTCACGTTTCTGCTGGCAGTCACGGTGATATTGCTCCCGATTTCGCTGGCGTTCGAGCAGCTGGGCTGTCGATTGCGATGGATTAATCTTTTTATCGACCTTTGTTTTATTGCTGACATCTTCAAACACTTCAACACGGGCTTTGTGGACGAGGAAGGCGTACTCATTATGGACCGGAGAATGGTGGCTTGGCACTACGCGAAGCGCTGCTTTATTGTTGACGTTGTCAGCTCGTTTCCCTACGACATGTTCAACTTTAACTTTTCGCTGTCGTGCGGCAGCGATGACCTCGCCTACGCGAAGGCGACGCGTTTGCTGAAGCTCGTCCGGCTCTTTAGAATCATGAAGATCTTCCGGCTATTGCGGTTTTCAACGACAGTCACGAAAATGCGCTCCGCCCTTCTCCACTACGAAGACAAATACCACATAAGCCTCCCCGAATCGCTGATAAAGATGAGCCAACTCTTCGGTTTGCTTTTACTTGGTGCACACTGGATCGGCTGCCTCCAGTTCATGGTCGCCGCTGAGGCGGGCTTCCCGAAAGACTCGTGGGTCAAAGCGACCTCTCTCCACGACGCTCCCGTCGGGCGCCAGTACATTTGGTCCTACTACAAAGCACTGTCGCAAATGATTCTCATCGGTTTCGAAGTTCCGAGCGCCGTCAACCAGCGATGCGATAGTGTCACGGAATGGTGCGCTATAGAACACTGGCTCACATTAGCTTGCTTGTATCTCGGAGCAATTTTCTACTCGCTCCTCATCTCAAACATCTCCATGATCTTGCTCTCCTCGGATGTCGGCGCGCGCAACTATCGCGACAAACTGCAGCAAATCAACGAATACATGCGCTCTAAGGGCCTACCGGCGGCGCTCCGCGACAAAGTAAAGGAGTATTACCTGGTCCAGTATGCCGAGGGCAAGATGTTCGATGAAGAAAAGATTCTTTGTGAGTTGACGCCCTCGCTCCGCAACGAAGTCCTCTATCACAACATGCGAGACTTGTTTGCAAAGGTACCGCTCCTCGCCACGTTCCCACCCGCGCTCACCAAAGCTATCGTATCGCGGCTCGAGGTTACTGTCGCCCTCGAAGGCGACGCCATATTCTTCGAAAACGCCTCTGGCGATCGCATGTATTTCATCTACACCGGGGTCTTCGACATATCGCAGGCCGGGGTGCTCATTGAAAGTATCGCAGACGGCTGCTATTTTGGTGACTGTGCCGTAGTAATCGGTTGCGCGCGCACAGCCACTGTCACCTCCACGACCGTCTCTATCAGCTACGCCATAACTCGTAATGGCCTCAACGCAGCTCTCGAACGAGCTCCAAACGAGATATTGGCCTACATCCAACTCGTCGCAAGGTCGCGTTACGAACGCATGCAACATTACCGCAACCAATCCGCAAATGCCGACTCCGAAGAGATGATGCTCTTGGAGGACCAAGAGGACTTCAAAACAGAGATCTATCGTGACGCCCTTCGCCAGCATATGGAAGAGGAGGCTGGCGACGACAACTTCCGCGATGGCGAACTTGTGGACGGCATTGGAACGACGACAACACCTGCCTTCTCACGCTTCATGTCGATGTTCTGCAAGCAGCCAATACCGCCTGCCACAAACAGGATCTATATCCAGAGAGCTGACGACGATTATGATTCCCCTCCTCGCAAAGACGAGGCCCGAAGCAGCAGCGGCTCGGCGCACTCACAAGTTTTGTCCGCGTGCAGCTCTCCGACGCATCGCCACAGTAGGGAACGCCAACGCGCGAGTTTCATCGGTAAATTCAAGCCGCCTGAGACTTATGTCTCTGAGCAGATCGTGCGCATCCGCCGACTCAAAAGGCAAGCCAAGTCACAGCACCCCGATTACCGGGAGCCTAAACGCAAGGTCTTTCAGCGCACACTCAAGGCTAGGCAGACGCTTCGTTCTTGAACGACGATGCGCATCCCATCGTATTCGAGCATTGCCCAGTCCACCGCCCCTGATCTGTAGAGTTACAACGGTAGACGTGATGTTGCGTGCGTCTGGAAAGATAACGGGAAAAGGCTCGGTGAGACGCAACCTGCAGAAGCTGAAAGGTCGCGTTCGAAGAGTTTTAGTTTAGAGATCGTGTGCTCATCCAAAAACGGGCACTGAATGCTCACCCCATACTGGGCTGTATTGGGGCTTACGGGGGCATACTCGCTCCCCCAGAATGTTAAAGCTGGCAACAAGAGGCCTGGCGAAGGAGGGAGTGATCGGGGGGAGCGAACCTTGGTAGTGACAAATCTGAATTCAAATAGTATCAACTGGAAGTGTCTTGGCTTTACTTGCCAAGAAAGTGATAGAAGCACCGTAGCGGACGTAATCGTAGGGTGTCCGCTATGAGATTTGCGGGAGGGCGCTATCTACTTGTAAATCATGCTCACTTGTCCATTAAACGTCACCCTCATTCCCCATTCTCGTCTCCAAGCTTGGTTCTCTTCCTCGCTCAGAGTACCCACCTTCGAGCTCATGGCCGGCAAATTGGAAGTGGCCCGCGGGGAATTGGGAGCCTCCGTCCGGAAGGAGAAAAGATAAGCCGCCAAAAGCCTCCATGCCGAATGTTCAGTGAAGACTCGCGTCGAAGCCGTAAGCTGCTCTGCTGCTGGACCGGAAGAAGCACGATGGCAAAGAGGCACGCAATGTAACCACCACGTTGCGAGACAGGCAGATGACCATTGAAGGTGCCGAGAAAGCCAGCTGTTTGCAGTCATAGATACATTCGGAGCTCGCAATCTGGACTCAGCTTCACAATCTCTTTGTTTCAAAAGCCACTATCTCAATCAAAGCCGAGCTTGCCCACATCAACTTTTGGTCGTCCCAGTATACCTCTCCGTTGTGTGAACGCGAGCAGCCCGCCGCGCAATCGACGCAAACCCTTTTGGCCGCGCGGTAGGCGACAACGTATGTGCGGTGGTCGCCCTGGCTCGTCTTACCGTCCGAGCCGTGCAAAACCTTCTCGTCGTGCATGACCGAACCTAGCGGCACGTGAGCAAGGCGCACCTGCTCATCGAGCCCCAGTTTCGCTTGCACTGCGTGCGCCTCGTCGCGGCCGCCCACGCTCGCGAACGAAACGTGCGGCCGCAGCGAGCACAGAAGGCAGTTGCCGGGCACGTAAGGGATCGCACCATTTTACACGTTGTACGTGCAGTCGATGCCGAGCGAGAAGGAGGTGACGGTGCGAGTGTCCATAGTGACGTTCATTGGGGGGCAGTAAGCCATATCTTGATGCCAGCCGAAGACCTCATTGACCTTACGTTGATACCTGTTCTGGAGCTGGTCGTATTCCTTGCGCATCTCGACGTCGGGGAAAAGCTGCGCGGCGATCTTCGCTGCAAGCAGAAGTCTCGTGCGTGACTCGCCCTCTGTAGTGACGGAACGTTGGTCGCGCCGGCTGGCCTCGTGCGGTTCTGATCAAAGAATCGCAACCCATACACCCCGCTTACATAGCGCTGATAGCGAACCAGCCTGAGAACACCAACTCGTCATACCAACAATCTTCGTCATACAAATTGAGCACATTCAGCATCTCGAGGAAATTTTGTCGAGCTGCAGCGCATGCTCGCTGGATAGCCAGGTGCCGAGGGAGCTGCCATACATTCACCGGTATTGATCAGCGACGGCTCGTGGACTGTGCTTTGTAGATGATGTTCGCCCTGTCGCCGAATTTGCGACGACCGTGCGGGTTCAAACAACGGGGTCAGCAGGGTTCCATCGATAATTCACACCAGGAGAAAAAAGGTGCCTTTCAACGACTGCGACCTACTTTGCACGATAACCGCCGCGCTCGCCGTAGCTCATCGCAGGTGGCGCTCCAAGATGAGTCCCCACCGCGATCATTTTTCGCTGATATGGAATACAAGCGTCACAACCCCGCGGGTCTAAATGGTCTTGCGATGGTTTTGAAGCAGCAGACTTTCTGCCCGAAGACGTCTGGAGCAAGATCCACAACGCGAATCTCATCGCGTCGGGGCTGAGGTGATAAGTACAGTTGACACCGTCGTCCGAAAACTTTAGGACGGTTCAACGGTCTCCACGTGAGACACACCCCTTGTTTTAAAAGGTCGACTTCGAAGAGCGGGTGGGTGCGTATGGGGGCTTGAGGTGCTTGGTGCGTTGCGCGGGGACATGAGGGATGTGCCTGATGGGCGTAAAAGGGCATGCGGGGCCTAGTCAGGGTCATCGCCGAGCCGCGGGGCAGGCGAAGAGAGGACGGGCCCCGCCTGTAGGTCGTACACATTCTGCTGCCGGAAGTATGTGCGACGAAGTGTGACGTCCTGCTGGGCGCGGGCGGCCTGGGTGGGGTTACCCGAGGCGGCGACATGGGTGAGGGCGGTGAGGGCACAGCGCGCCCGGCCCAATGCGTAGGCGATGCCCCACTCGCGGTAGATGCGTCACCCCTGGTTACAGGTTGAATCGCTTTGAGCAAGCGAGCAGTACCCTCACCCTCCTCTTAGCAGTCTACGTTTACAAACCCCACACCCTCCACGCACCTGCGTGCTCCCGTTCGCACCCCCCCCCTCTCTGAGCAGTCGACCTTTACAAACCCTTCTGCTGCTCGTAGCATACCGCATGTGACACCCCTACGCTCATGTCGGCACAAAGCATAGTCGAAGCCTGTTTCTTGGTTGATGTCCGCGCAGCTCACGAGCTACGGTTGCCGTCTTAAAACGTGAGTCGAGGTGGAAATCTGTATGCTGGCCAAGACTGCCGAGAGAAGCCTGGTCTGCTGACTCGAAGTTCCCGGCGGCGCGTCGGCAACTCGAGATTTTCCGCTGGAAACGCTGCATTATTTGCTTTGTTCGGATCGCTATTCTCACGGTCGACTGACTATTCATTCAACATGGTGTGGCATTCGTGCTGTTCTGTGTTGTTATGCAGAGACCAACTCCATGAAACTCCCGAAACGTTCGAAGTGTACGTGTGCCTGGCTACGCGCACGCGCAGGCAACATGTTCTGTCATAATGATATAACAAGGAGGTGCACTCTCGTTTCCTTAGTCCTCTTCGCCAGACAGGGTGCAAGAACCCGGGGAAACACCAAGATAAGGCAAACGGAGACATAAAGGTAAAATAGTTTTGATTGTGGCAATCACCTTGCAGACTCAAAAATGAATTTCGTAAAATTTGTAGGGGATAATGTCGGTCGACGCCCCATTCATTGGGCTGGCCTCTAATTAGGTCGGTCACGAAAGCTAGCCAACTAGACCCCAGCCCAATGCGTGGCGCGTGGGCTACTGATATCCCCAGCGACGAAGCGCGCGGGATCAGAATCCCAGGGAGGTTAGAAGAGGGGTTCTGGAAGGAGAATCGAGGGCGAATAGTCAACTGTGTGATTTTCCTCTGTGGTCCTGGACCAGCTCCTACCGATCCAGCCTGGCTCCCATATGCCCGAGAGAGGTCGGAAGTTAGTTAGTAAGTTATAATCAATGGCATGTCGCGAAATGCTCGTAACAAAAAAAAATAATGGTGTAGGACCGCGCTACTATCAGGTCCGGATCGACGAAGTCAGGCAAGCGGCATATGTAGCACAGTCTCCAGGGGACTTTTGAAAACTCAAGACAAAGCTCGTGGAACAACGAAATATGCCCTACAATCCATTGAGCTCTCGAGAGTCGGCAGAACGGAAGTTCTCGTTTTGTGAATAGTTTATTAGTAGCTAATCATTCGCTTCGTGAGCTCACTCAAAGAGGGGGAATATGTACAGCGCCGCCAGAAAGCTCGGCCTACCAACCATAGCGTAGCTCCACACGGTGTCATTGTTGTGGCGTTAACTGCTTCTTGAGTTTGTTGACCGATCTACGACATGCAAGCCATATAAAAGTTACTCGGCGTTGCAGCGCACCAGCATGATGTCGTCCGTCCATGAGCGAGGATCATCGATTGGAAGCTTACTCTCTTCGTTGTCGTCGTGTACAGGCCCCGATTTTGGCTTCGCATCCGATGATGATGTTGGCTGTGCATCGCCGCCGGGCTCTTTGTCATTGACGACCGCGGATGCGGCTGCTTTTTTGTCGAGAGCTGCTTCTATTCTGATGGCCTCAGAATCCTTGAATTCCGAGTACTTTCGTTGCTGACGCCGACGCAGCATCGCGACGGCGAAGGAGAGAGCAATCAACAAAACGAGAAATGCAAACGTGGCGCCGAGTACGATGGCGACGATTTCGTTGTCATTGTTCTTATCACCAGATTTCGACGAAGACGACGAGGACAACGTCGGGTTTTCGAACTGACCACCGCTCCCGAAACTGAAGAAGAAGTTGACAGTAGTCGGGGCAGCTGATGGAGGGTCCACCGGATATGATGGCGCGAGCGTCGTAGGCATGCTTAATTTTGGTGACGGCGAAGATGCTGGCGTCAATGACGGCATGGGCGTAGGTCTGGATGACGGTGAGGGCGTCGGATTCGGTGACGGCGTCGGAGTTTGCGACGGCGGCGGCGGCATCGATTTTCGTGACGGCGATGGCACAGGTGACGGCGACGGCTCGGGCAAAGGGTGTGGTGTAGGCTTCGGCGACGGTGGGGGCGATGACTTCGGCGATGGTCGTAGCGTAGGCTTCGGCGACGGTGGGGGCGATGACTTCGGCGATGGTCGTAGCGTAGGTTTCGGCGAGGGGGGTATCTGCGACGGTTCGGGCGTAGGCTCGGACGTCGGCTTTGGTGTTGGCTTTGGCGTTGGCGCGGATGTTGTCGCGGGTAACGGCTTTGACGACGGCGCGTAAGGCGACGGGTTGTACGTTGGTTGCAGCGTCGTTGGTCGAAGCGTCGTTTCCCAGAGTGTCGGCTTTCGCGAAGGAGGGGTGCTCGTCGGTGCGTAGGTCGGAGCGTAAGTTGTTGGCGTTGCTGTGGTGGGACTAGATGTTAACGGTATAGTGGGCCTTATCGACGGTTCGACTGTTGGCCTAGAGGACTGTGGCAAAACCGGCCTCGGCGTCGGCGCTGGGGTCGGACCGTACGTCGTTGGTTCAGCCGTTGGCCTCGGGGACGGTGGAAAAACGGGCCTCGGCGTCGGTTGACGTACTGGTCTTGGCGTTGGCGCGTAGGTTGGTGCATACGTGGCCGGCGCGAGCAACCCGAGCCGAGAAAGCTCGGTGGAAAGATGAGCCGCCATCGCTTCGTTGCCGTCGTCGTTAGGATGGATTCCGTCCTTGTAGTAGTCTTCATCGGGCGGATCCCCAAAAGGCACTCGCATGTCGATCACATCGATGTTGCTTTGGGCAGCGACGTCGGCCACCAAATCGGGCAAGATCTGCAGGAAATAATTAAATTCGCGGGCGGGAATCACAAAACAAGAGTCGCGACTCGCCTCGTTGATTACGTCGCTGTCCGGCCACTTGCTCGACTCTTCGAGCTGCGGCACGGGGATCATCGCCACCACTCTTGGTTTCGTGTCGAGGGCTTGGAATGTGGCTATCAAGTCGACGTACGACTCGACGTACTGGTCCTCGGGGTCGTCGATCAGCGTGCCCCAGAACTCGCCCTTGGCGTCGTTCGTCCCGAGCATGATGGTCACGACGTCGGGCTCGCTTTCGAGCGCTTCCTCGTACTCGTCGCGGTCACGATACGACTCGCCCTCGATCTCCATCATCGTCGCGCCCGACCTCCCAAAATTTTTGACTTCAAATCCACTCCCAAGCAGCCCCTCCAAGACGGCGGGATAAGCGTCATCCGATGACGACGCACCACCCTCTTCGGTGATCGAGTCGCCCACACACGAGATTGTCCAGGGAGCCGCCGGCCACGCCAGGGCCGCGAACAGCAGCACGGTGGCCAGCGTCGCGGCCATGACCGTGGCCTCGAGGAAAACAACTACAAATTTCCAAAAGCATGGCGAAAACCCGCACTTTCGTTTCCACTCCTCTTTTTACTCTTCAACAAGTTCCCGCGCTTTCTTTCCCTTTTCTTGGAAGACAGATCACCGCAACGTCCACACGTCGTGAATACGAACTATTTGCACTTGGCACAAGTGTTGTGCTGTTATTCCTTGAACTCCCCTTTGAGGTAAATCCTGGTCATTTATTAAGCTACGTGTGGTCTACCGATCACAACCCTTGTCCGGGTCCGGTCCGGGAGGTGTGTCTTTTTTCACAGTTCGTTCACACGGACATTGTTAGACCGCCATACACACTTCTAACAACGCACACTGATGTCTCCACCCCATTTGGGCGTTCCGCGGGTTGTTGTCTCCTTGAGCAGTGTTGTCTCATCCTTCGGTGTCTGCAGTCGCCTTTTTTGCATTTTATGATTCCCTCTAGCCGCTCTTGGAACTACTAGGGGCGAATAATAAGAAAGCTTAAAGGTAGAACGAAGCGAGAAACCCTTAGGACCTTCACACTTTCCCAAACCACCCGCAGGGGCTCGCCGCACTCTCGGTTTCCCTGCGCGAAACTTACCGCACTCTCCGGCCGAAGGCTGGTGGTGTGAACCCTGGCCAGTGCCGCAACGAATTCCTCTCCCTTCTCGCCCAGCCCATCCCGTGCAACGCCACGGCACGCTCGGCGATGGAAAAAATCGACAGCCTCGAGACTTGTTGTTGTACTTGAGACCTTGTTCCTTCGCAGAGCAGTGCCTGACTAATAAACAAACACCACCACGGTAACCCTCAATGCATTGGTCAAACGACGCGCCGCTGACGCTTACCACGCACCTGACGTTCGACCTGCACTGTCCTCGACGGTCCGCCGCCATGTCACCGGGCGGTGCCTTGTGCGTAGCCTCCACTCCGAGATCTCTGAGGCACTGTACCCGATCAACGTTGCTGTCGGGGTTAAGGGCAGCCCCTCGCGCCTCGTCTTTGGCGTCCGCACCCACGCGGAGAGCAGTACCCCGACCAGGTCATCATCAAGCTGGACAAACGCAACGCAATCAACGAGCTCGAGCGTCGGACCGTCGTGGACAAACTCGCACACCACGCCAACGCTAAGCTGCGCGCCTTTGGCCACTTCTTGTTCAAGCAATTACAGCTGGTATCCTGGGTGGCACTTCATGGCCCCGCCGGCTCGCTCAACCCCAATTCGACTCTCAAGGAGGCGGCCAGCAAGGCGACCCCACCTATCCACCATGGCAATGTATGACGCCGCATAGGCCCTTTACGCCCGCTTACGCACGTGTGGCGGCTACGCACGATTTGGCATGGACGACGGTGTCATCTCTGGTTTCCCTCTGAGGTTGTCGACGCTCTCCTGCAATACGCCCGTGACATCCAAGCTAGCGGCGAGGAGCTCCGCCTCGACAACTGCGTGGCGTTCTGTCCGGCGCTTGGCATGGGTCTCCTCGATCACCTCGATATCCAAAACCACGTCCGAGTTGCGCCGGACGGCACCCACACTCTTGCTGTAACCCCGTTGTCGACATCGGCCTCGTAATCTACGGTGTGCCCGTCAGCTCCCCCGACACGCCGGAGATGCCTATGTCGACGCTACCTTGCAACGCGAGGTTGACGATCAGATTGGCTCAATGAACACCATTCGCACCAAGCTCCAGAACGTCTCTCTCCACTGCACGTACTCCTGGGGCTGGTACTACGTTGCCTCGCGCATGGATTCCCTCGCGCAGCACTGCTACCCCGCCAATGCCTCGAGCTCGCTCCACCGCTTCGACGATTCCGTTCTCAACTTCCGTAGCCACGGTACTTGGCGCTGACCCGCGTCAGGTTTTTGACTCCACCGACATTGTCCTCCAACGCCTCCGCCTTTCGGCTCTAAATGGGAGTGGCGCCATTCGCTCCTGCGCCGACCTCAACCCCGCCGGCTTCGTTGGCACGGCGGCCCTAGCCCTCCCGCATCTCGTCGACCTTCGCGATCCGACGGGTGCCGTCGAGGTCCCTGGCTACCTCCCACGCCTCGCCTCGGTCCTGGGTGCCACCTCTTTTCGCGCAGGTAACGAGTTGCACCGTTGTCACCACCTCCTCTTGCCGCCTGACTCGAAAACTTGAGGCCGCGTGGGACGGACTTCGCACTGATCTCCGTACCACGCTGGCTTCCCACGGCGGCGCTGGTTCCGGCGACCCCGCCAACGTTCATCTCGCCGACGGTGCTTTGGCCCACGAGTTCGTCTCCATTGGCGTCCTCGTTGACTCCACTGTCACGACGCCGCTTCTCGTACAGAAAACTCCAGCGTGCACTAATCTCCGAGCTTGAAGCAGCTCGGGCCACTGCACTCCAGTGACTGGTGGCCACCTTTCCCATCACCGATGCTCTTCGGGTAGCGGCATCCTCATGGGATCGCTTCTCGACTACCTTCATCACCTCATCGCCCAGTTCCTCCCATCTAATTCCCAACCGCTGCTGGGCCGAGATGTGTGCCCAATACTTTGGATACCCCTCTCCAGCTTGTTCGGGCCTCGTGGGCACTCGCATTCTGGGCACTGATGTCGTTCTCAACACCCGCAACAAGGCGCTTTTCGCGCACCTAAGCTCCCGCCTCACCCGAGGGTCCATAATTTTTTTACGCGTGTAGATTTCCAGTATAAAATCGGCACCATTTTAGGTCGGTCGACTGAGCGACGAACGAAAAAGCCACGTGGTCCTTGGGGGGTTTTGCCCACGGCGCGGGGCGCCCTTTTCCGACCCTACTACTAAGTCCGACGATCCTGAAGCCTACGTTGGAGGCGAGCTCGAGCAGCAGCCGTTCTGAATTAAGATTAAGATGATGAACACGAGGGGCAAAGCCAGTCGCCATGTGGGACGGCGCCTTGGGGGGGGGGGGGTCCATGCAGTCGAGGTGGTACCCCTTGAGACAATTCCCGCACAGGAGGAGCGCCTCGGGTAGGTCGTCGCTGCCGCACACCGCGCACAGGACGTGGTGGGTCTCCTGGCACTTCTCCTTCTGGCTTAGTCTCCTCGAGCAGCAGAAGATCTAAGACGGTTGTTGTTGTTGTTGTTGTCGGTCGTGGTGGGCCTTCTCCTTTCGCTGGCGGCGCAAGTCCGCAAAGTACTTGTCATCGTCCAGCTCTTCTCGGTAGGACACACGCGCCCTCGTCGAGCGAGTACCGCGCGTGCTTTGGGCGGGCGATACTGTTTTTGATCCCGCTGGATTGTCGTCGTTGTCGTCGGGCAGCGGCCATAGCTCGAGGAGGTTGGCGGTGTCGAGGGCCTTGTCGATACGATCGTCGTCGCGACCGCAGAGGTCGGCGAGCTTGTCGGCGGCGCGCTTGGCCGGTCTGGAATGCCAGCATTTGGCGCCGCAGCGGGCTGCGAGCGCGGCGACGAGCGCCGACTCGGAGTCGTTGGACGGCGACCGGAGGCCTCCGAGTGCCACACAGAGCTGGGTGCGGGCGTCGCGGTCGTCCCCATCATCCAGAAGGATCGCGCGGCACACGGCGTAGGCCGCGGCAAAGGGCTCGTGGTTGGCGACGAAGGCCAGCACGGCGCCGAGGCGGTCGTCGAGCGCCTCGCGCGCCCACTCGTCGCCGCTCAGGAAGAGGTCGGGCAACTTGGCGGCACAGGGTGCGAGGGGGAGCTTTTGGGCCGCAATCGGAAAGAAGAGCGCGAGGATTTGGCGGAGGCGTTCGGTGCCTCGGAACGCGAGGCACGCGAGGTCGCACAGGACGTCCGGCGTCGACCCAAAGCGCAGCGCGAGCTTGGCCGCCGCCTCGCCGGCCACCTCGACAACCACGTCCTCGTCGTCGCGCATGATGCGCCCGATGAGCTGCCAGAACTCCTCCTTCAAGTCGTCGCTCGCCATCGAGGCGTCGGCGAGCGCTTCGACGGCTCGACGCCTCACGGCCGGAGCTTCGAGCGCGTTCGACGCGACGCGCCAAAGCAGCGGGCCAAGCGTCCATTTTTGCGCGGCGCCTACGACGAGCCGCCTCCCGAGGCCCACGACGCCCACTTCGCGCCGCTCGACGTCGGCCGAGCTCACCGCGGGCAGCCAGATCGCGCGCTCGACGTCGCCGAGCGCTCGATCAGAAACGCGAAGGTCGTCGTCGCTCCGTCCGACGAGGCCGGCCGTCGCGGTCGCCAATCCGAGCTTCCAGCCATCGTCGCCGTCGTGCGCGACGAGGTCGTCGAGCAGGACGTCGAGATCGTCGAGGCAGGCGCGCGCGAGGCGCGCGACCGCTACCGCGAGCGACGGATCGC
This sequence comes from Chrysophaeum taylorii, assembly GCA_029834535.1. Lineage (NCBI taxonomy): Eukaryota > Pelagophyceae > Pelagomonadales > Pelagomonadaceae > Chrysophaeum > Chrysophaeum taylorii. Next base: position 56,594 of record JAQMWT010000102.1, read on the forward strand.
TAGGCGCGAGCACGACGCGCTCGTACAACTCCCGCTTGCCGGCCTCGTCGACGAGCCGCGCTTCGATGCCGATGCGAGCCAAATCGATCAGCGCCGGAGCGTCCCCGACACCCTCGGCAATTTCGGAGGGTGCCGGGATGATGGCGCGGAGCGCCTCGTCGAGCGCCGCGGGCGAGAGGCGGCCTTCCTCGATCTCGAGCTCGGCGAGGCACCGCGCGCCGACGGCCGCCTCGGGCGTCGTTGGCTTGCCCCTCGGTAGCTCGACCACAATCATATTGTCGTCGTCGTTTAGCAAGCCTTCGAAGCCCGGGGGCGGCTCCTCGCCGCGCGCTATGAGGGCGCACGCCCGCGCGGCCGCGAGCGCGTTTTTAGGATCTCGACCCTCAAACCTTCGAACGAACTTGTCCATCCCGAGGGTCTGGAAATAGGTCGCCGTCATCCGGGCCGCCGCCATTTTGACGTCGTCGTCGCGATCGCCCAAGCCCCGCAGGACGTCGGTCCACCGCGGCACGTTGGCCGCGTGTACCTTGCGGCGCAAGACGCCGTACGCGGCTCTTCGCACCCTCGTCTCGAGGTCGCGGCACCGCTCGATCAGCGCGTCGAGCGTCGTGGCGCGTGGCTCTAGCGCCTCGACGGCCGCTTTGCGCACGTCGGCGTTCGCGTCCCGGGTCGCCACGAGGAGCGCGTCGCGCGCGCGATCCTCCTCGCGATCCTCGTCCTGGAGTCGCTCTAGCGCCGCGCACGCCGCCGCGCGCACTGTCGCCGTGCGATCGCAGCTCCGCTGCACGAATACGTCAACGAGTGCCTCGTAGTCCTCCTCGTCGAGCCCGCCGAGCGCCTCGAGCACCTCGACGCAGAGCTCGCACGCGCGAGCCCGCACGTGCGCCTCGCCCGACGCCGCGGCCGTCGCCACGAAACGCAGAACTTTTGAAACCCACGACTCCTCGCCGCTCAAACTGCCCACGACCCGCCCCATGAAACACATCACGCGTTCCACCGCCGCCTCGCGTCGTTTCGCCCCCACCACGCGACGCAGATGCTCCCACAATGAGCCCTCCTCCTTATCACGCTCCTCGCACAACCCTAGGACCAACCGCCCGGCCTCGCTCCGCGACAGAGTGCCCACCCGCGCCTCGCCGCGCTCGTGCGTCGCTCGCGACCTCGCGCTCTCGCGCAACACTGACCGCAACTCCTCCCGCGCCTGCTCCACCGTGGCGGCGGCACTCATCTTTTTTGAACTTTATTCCCAACGACAACAACAACAACCGGTGCGTCGTGTGGATGATCCCCTTGTTAATAACTAAACCCTAACCCTGCGATCGCTAACCGGCGGTTGCGATGGAGGACGGCGCCTAACACGCTTGCTCCCTGCGGCGGCCCCGGCCGTCCCGGAGTGAGACGGTGCCTGCTCGCCTCCCGGGCTGGCCGGTTAGCACCCGGAAAGTCCGCGCTGGGATGGGGTTCGCTCGGTTGGGCAGAACGCGACGGACAGGTCGATTGTTCGTGGACCAACAAGTTTGCGGCCTGCGACGCTTTTGCACGACTTCGCACAAGACCGCGCGCAGTGGCGGTCCGTCATCAACGAGTCCTCGTCCCTCGCCTCTGCCCCAACTGCGTGATTTTCCTCTGTGATACCGTACCGGCCCCTGCCGGTCCGGCCTGGCTCCCATGCTCGGGAGAGGTCTGAAGTTAGTTAGTTAAACCCTTCCCTCTTTCTTTGAACCTCTTCACCTTAAAACCCTCTACAATATCTGCACGACGATGATGATGGCACGCGCCCCCTGAAGCGAGCCAAGACGACAAAGAATGACTTCTTCTTCTTCTTCTTAGAGAAGCGACGCTTGGTGTTGCGGACGCTTATCGACATGGACACCCTCGCGCTTCTCAACGGCGTCGACGAGGAGGAGTTGTACCCCAAGGAGACGACGAAACGCGATCTGCTGTGCAAATTTGTCGACGCCGGCGAGGAGTGGGTCTACAGTTTCCTTGACGGCATCATCTCGGAGGCTGCTCTCGACGCGCTTGAGACGCATCGCGACGCAGACCCACCTCGTTGAAACTCTTCGAAAATCTACTCGGCGTCGACCAGCGCCGGCACGCGCCCGAGCTCCTACAGATGATGGTGCCCTCGGCGGAAAACAATTACGACCCCAAGATCGACGACAACGTCCGGTTGCCGAACTCCGCGCGCGATAGGAAACGCGTTGGAGCTGAAGGAATTTGTCGCGGTCGGCGCCATCGATTGGATCGAGTGGTTCCTCCGCTGCAACTCGCATCTCCGGCGTTGCGTATGCGAGGTTGCCGCCGAGGCCGGCAATCTCGAGGTCCTCAAGTGGGCCCGCGTCTGTCCGCGGGACATAGGGGCGCGTGCTTCAGCAGCCGTCGGCTGCCATCTCTCGGTCCTCAAGCGGGCTCGCGCCAAGAGGCTTGCCCGTGGGACAAATACACGTGCGCCTACGCAGCTGGTGGCGGCCATCTCTCAGTCCTCAAGTGGGCGCGCCAAAAAAAGTGTCCGTGGGACAAAGCGACGTGCTCGAACGCGGCTCCATCTCGAGATTCTGAAGTGGGCGCGTGCCAACGGGTGCGAGTGGGAAAAAGACACGTGCTGCAGCGCAGCTTGGTTCGGCCATCTCGAGATCCTCGAGTGGGCACGAAAAGAGGGGTGTCCCTGGGACGAAAGCACGTGCGCCGGCGCGGCCGGTGGCGGCCATTTCGAAGTACTCAAGTGGGCGCGTGCCAACGGGTGTCCTTGGGATCAAGAAACCTGCACCGACGCGTTGCTCGGTCGCCATCTCGAGCTCCTCGAGTGGGCGCGCCGAAACGGATGCCCATATCCAGAGAATTCTCAAGTGTAGTGGTGAAACAACAACAACGGAAGAACCATATCATCCCGCCTCTGGCTATTAGATTTCGGGGGGGGCAGGTTATAGTTCCACGTACTTCTATACGGGGCGCCTCCTAATCCATGATGATGATATGAGCGCGGCGAGCACAACACTAGAGGACTGACGATAGGTTGTGTAGAAGCGGAGAGATGCCGTTCTCAACGGACGGCGCAAATGCTGGAGACTGCAGAGACACTCGAAACGAGGAAGAATCGAGAATGCCAAAAATAAGGTGATCTAGAAGACTCAAGAGAAAGCAAGAGGAGCGCGGTCAAGTGAGGTGAGACGACTTCGAGAATTTAAGTCTGGGGCGCGTGCCCTTGGGAGTAATAACTCCTGAAAAGGAAACTCGTCGCTGCTGGGGAGAGGCTGCTTGGAAGGTGTAGTCGGGGAAGCTACCTCTTTGAGGCCCCTATAAAGCCCCTTTATCGAGGGCGCCAGACGGAAATGATGACGGGAGCATTGACGACACAGCTTGCATCTCACAGTGGGTTGTGTTTGTTCAAGCGGGTAAAGGTCCACGAGGAGTACTCAGGAACTAAATGGGACGATGTGAATTCTAGGATATACTGTTCCAAGATCTTGGGAATAATTAAGTTCACTTAGTTGCAAATCATCAAAGCGGTCGGCTAGAAAGTGTCGCTTGGCAAAAGGATCGCTCACATAGGAGATCACCATTGAGCTCGAGACAGGGATGCCGTAGAGTCGAACATAGGGTTCAAGCAAATGGCCATCTGTGACTTGACGGTTAAGACAGCGCTGAGATTCGTCGAGTGACCGTGAGAGTCGAGGTAACAGCTCGCAAATTTTGTACAGGGTGGTCAGAAGAACGTTCACGTTAGAAGTCGGAGGGAAGAGACGACGACCTTCAACGGAATTGACCAGGGTGACTGCAGCTAGAAGTTCAGCACGCAGCTGAAATCTTCGTGGTTTGAGTTTCAAATAGAATCTTCAGCGAAGCTAGTTCTCGATACATATCATCGAGCTTTTCGGTAATTTCATCGACATCGCATTATTGAGCGAAAGGAACAGCTGATGAAGAAGAAGGAGGACTAGAAGGAGACGGTTGGGGTTCACCGTCAACTGATTGATCTGGGTAGTTTAACGACCACGCTTCGGTCGCATCAGTGGGAACCTTGACTATTTCCTCATACAGCTGAGGGAACCCGTAAAAGAAGTAGTTAGATAAACACTTCTGTTTCCTCATCCGTGAAGCTAGATATTTGCATGTCCTCAATAATAGAAGGAGGCCGGTCGTCGGCAGAAATGGCGACGTAGGTGGAAATATAAGCGAGGTGGGAATTAGCGACTAATTCAAGCACCGGCGCGTAAAAGTTGGGCTTGATCAGTGAGTGGCGCTTGAGATGCGCACGCGAAATGGTTGCCAGTAAAGAGAGATGTTCTAAATGCATGAGTGTGATGTAGTTGAGGTTAAGCACAAGAGCTGACTGGTAACAGTCATTAGAGGTAGGTGAATCCAGTATGAGATCTTGGGGCAAGCCATCGTGTTGCGGGATTAATTTCAACAGCACCTTGAGATCAGGTAGGTAATATGTGCGAATCAAAGTAGCACGAAGGTGACCAGCGGGGCATGAGGCGCAGGGAGGATGGTTAGTAGTAAAATTGCGTGCGACGACGAGAATGCTATCTTTCACATGATCAGCGTTGAGGCAAGCCCAACACACAAGGGCAGTTGAGGCAGTCACGGATAGGAAACAGTTAGCCTTGTATTCTTTGCTGGACAAATGCGCTATCTTTCTTCCTCAGGCACCTTGTTAGTGATTTTTTTTTTTATAAATGTCAGAGGAAATACACAGCGGAACACCAATATTGATTGTTGGTCCCCGAGCGCAAATGGCAGATTGAACTGCAGGAGCGTCAGAATGCGATTTAACAATTGGTGCTCTCATAGGGAAGAAGAAGGGGAGCTCCATTAATTGTAATGGTTATCTGTTGTTTGTTAGTGATTTTTTTTTTTATAAATGTCAGAGGAAATACACAGCGGAACACCAATATTGATTGTTGGTCCCCGAGCGCAAATGGCAGATTGAACTGCAGGAGCGTCAGAATGCGATTTAACAATTGGTGCTCTCATAGGGAAGAAGAAGGGGAGCTCCATTAATTGTAATGGTTATCTGTTGTTTGTTAGTGATTTTTTTTTTTATAAATGTCAGAGGAAATACACAGCGGAACACCAATGTTGATTGTTGGGCAGATTGAACTGCAGGAGCGTCAGAATGCGATTTAACAATTGGTGCTCTCATAGGGAAGAAGAAGGGGAGCTCCATTAATTGTAATGGTTCATCTGAAGCGCAAAAATTGGTGAGTACATCGAGCAGCGCAGTATACCAATCGATTGCACGAGGGGTGTTACAGGCACTCTGAATGTTTCGTTTATAGAGAGACCAGATATGTACGTGTTGAGGTCGAACGTGAGACAGTTAGAGAGCGTGATTGTGGATATCGCCACCGACTACGGTTGCGATGGAGGACGGTGCCTCATGAATCCTGAGCCTTGCGAGGGCATCCGCCCTCCCGGCGTAGGTTGGCACCTAGTCGCCTCCCGGGCGGGCCGGTTGGCAGCCGGAACGTTCGCAGTGGGACGGGGTATGGCCGGGGGGCGAAGACGGAAGGTTATCGACGAGTTGGTTGTCAGTCACATCGCGGTCTCCTCGTCGCATGGCGACAAGCTTGATGGTCACTCTCCGCCGACCGACCTTTCGGCGCTCCTCGTCTACAGGCCCGTGATTCCGGACTGGCTCCTGTCGGTCCGGCCTGGCTCCCATGCTCGGGAGAGGTCTGAAGTTAGTTAGTTAGTTATCGTGGATGTGGATGTGAATGTCGTTTCCTATGGATGACGCAATCTGCGCAGAACTTCCGATAGGAAATGTGTGAATCTGCGCAGAACTTCCAATAGGGAATGTTCGATGCATAATGTCCAGGATGCGCGATTACTTGAATGGCCTTGATTGATTGAGTGTCGAAGCAATGATGCGTTTTATGAAAGCGCGCTGCTCTTTCTCGTGCAATGCGAAATGCGAGAGTACCACGAGCGTGTACCATGCGGTCAAACATGGCATGCTTCTCATGTTGCTGACGAGGAGTGACCAGAGGAATCTGCTTAGATCCAGAAGAATTCTTGGGTGGATCGACATTATGGTCCAATTTAGGGATGTCGGGAGTAGAGTATAAGCAAAAGCATCGAGATCGGAATTATCTTACTCGGCACAATGGTAGATGGGTGAGGTGAGACTAAAAGAGGTTAGAAGAAGCACGACTCACATCATAAAAGGATTTTGTTGTTTGTCAGATACTTGAGAATCTGTAGTAAAGAAAGAGGACCTGCCAGTTCTGGTTAGATGTGCTCGACTGCGATCAAAAACGAAGAAGACAACGCTAGTTTTCGGCATGGCGAAACCGCGCTTCGGTCCCGACATCGTCACGTGTACCGACGCCACGCACATTCCTCGACTCGTTGCGTCCGGCAGGCTCAAGGTCACTGCTGATGTTATTATGCTGTCCACGGAAGGTACATCTGAGTCCTAGCTCAAGGCTTTCAACCAATACCCAGACACCCCGACGGCCTGGATGTTCCGATCCGATCTGCGTTTCCGCATCGCTCTCGCACTCCACTCCAGCCTTATTCTTGAGGAGATGACCCCACCCTCCACGACGAACAATGAGCACCACCAACATGTGCTCGAACAAGCCCGCAAATTCGGCTTCTAATCTTCGGCTACCATATGTGATGCCACCCCCGTCGGCGCACCACTCTCGAAAATTCGATGGTTTGCCATCCACAGCACGACCCGAATCCCACCCCTGGACATTCCTCGCACGTCAGGAATATCCTCCACTGTCAACCCAATCCAACACTTCTCCACTTATCCTCGCGGACAACGTTGTCCCCGCAGAGTTCGTAATCCCACGCAAGGGCTTTTACCTCTTCAATGCCGCTTGCCGTGGATATCAACTCTGTCCCCTTAGCGCCATGCCTTCTTCACAGCCCAGCGCACACATCGATACCCTGCCGACGCTGTGGTGTCCCTCCACACGCCAGCCACTTGGTTTCGCGTCTTGTACATCTGCTGCAATGCCACACGCCCAACGCCTATGACGGGGGGTGTGAGAAAAAGCAACACGAAATGTCCGACTCCTACAATGTTATCACTATCGGACTGAACAAAGATCTGTGCTCATTACCTGCCATCATGCAATCATATGTCAGAGAAGTATTATTGGATGCTGGAATCTAACTGTAAGCCAGCCCGGTGCATGGGGCGTAGGCTAATCCCAGCGCCGTGGCGCTGAGATTAGAGTCACCAAGAGTGTAGACAAGGGGCGACGAAAGACGAGCGGCGGAGAGTGATCATCAGGCTTGTCGCCATGCGACGCGGAGAACGCGATGTGACCGACGACCAAATCGTCGCTAACTTTTCCGTCTGAGCCCCCCGGCCATACCCCGTCCCACTGCGAACGTTCCGGCTACCAACCGGCCCGCCCGGGAGGCGAACAGGTGCCAACCTACGCCGGGAGGGCGGATGCCGGAATCAACACTGGTTTATTCGTTTTACCTGCGTCGTTTGGTCAACTCGAGTTAACCACTTCAGAGAACAGCCATCTCGAGCCTCAAGTGGCTGTTACCCTCGGCTTCTTCACTGGCGGTCTGCTGACCATTAAGCCACCAAGGAACCCCGCTGGTGAAACCTTCAAGCACCCACACGCACCCTTCCCCTCTTAGCAGTCGACCTTTCAAAAACCCCGCTGGTCAACATACGCGAAGCGGCTACAGCAAACTAATCACGTTACGGGGAGACGAAGTGTAACGAGTAGATAAACATCGGGGATACATCATTTTTGCGTGTAGGCCAAAACTGCCTAAGATGGCTGACCTCTCCTCAGATGTGAGTTTGAGAGTAGCTGAGCTGGTCAACTCGCGGAATCCTGATGCATTCTCGCTCGACCACCAGAAGAGGACCATAACAGTGAAAGACCAACGAAACACATTGTATTCTCAGATAAGAATGTCATTAGCTCATCGTGACGGTCATTACGAGTTACCTGCGAAAAAGACTACCCTAGGTCTTCGCATCTATTTACCATCAGGACCTTCGCGAACGCTCACATTAGACGCCAACCTACTCATACGCATGAGTTCTACAATTGTAGGCAATATAGATACATCACACCGGAAGAATCTGCACGGACCTGCGCTGCAGCAGACTCGGTACTGCATGAGCGATGGTAAAACATGACACCCGATCAAGTGTTCAAAGAACAAGCCTCGATGATCGCTCCATCGCAACTCCCGGCGCTTTACTTGTCGCTCCACCACATCACAGCTAAACACGCCGTGTCGTGTGATATCACAGACTTTGTGACGGCACAACAAGAGAGCCTAAGCTCCGAAGTCAAGGACTTGGACAAGCTACTCAACAGTGCAGACATAATATAAGCCTGTGCAGACAAAATCATGGAAGTTATCGCGGACTCGTGCACCCACTCTGCCTTAGCCGCCATTGTCAAGCACTTCAGGAAAGACCACCCAAGCCGATGTCCAGCTACAAGATCAAGACAGTCTGATTCGCCCCAGATGCGGCCAAGACAAAATCGGCAGACTCGGTTCCAGCCTCCGACTGGCCTCCTGGGCTGTCACCAACCCGCGCAGAGTTCCCCGCCGAGCTTTTCAAGGTCTGCTGGTACCGCTCCATGTTTTATTTGCACACACCAGATTCCATGGAGCGCAACATTCGGGCCAACCCCAATATCTGCGACTTACAGCCCGGAGACTCCCGATATCGGCGATTCCTAGTTCCTGACGACAAAGTGGCGAATATCTCGACAGCCTGTCGTGGTCCAACAGCATCGAGACTGACACGCCAAACGAGCATAGCTTCGCCTTTGGACGAGTCCTAGCCATTGATGTCGCAGAATCCACGTTGCCGTCAGTCTACCGACATTACTCCGACCTGTATGTTGTGGTGTGTGATAAATGCGACTTAGCATCGTTTACACTGCCAACCGACTTGACGCGACAACTGCTCTCGCCGCTATAATCTTCTAACAGTTAGGTAGGACGTACGAGTAGTGCCCACCGACGCTGCCAAACAGTATCAGGCTCACGAGCTAGATTACCGAAAGACAGAACTTTCATTGCAAATAGAGATTCTTGGTAGATACCAACTTCACTATGGCAGCCCCGCTGAGCATTTTATTTGCCGCCTGACCAAACGAGCGACCATGGCGCAGGATGGCCTGCGAGGCAAAACGGTTAAAGGGCACCAAGTCGACCCTTCTACGTGCTGGGTGTTCTCTAGCCTGTTTTATAGCAAAGTGCACAATAACACAGGATCACGGCTCCTTTCGCGTCGTGAACATATCGATCGCACGCACCACCAAGTGCGGTCTCGTCAAGAGGAGATGAGCCCACAACCACACCCTCTCGAAACCTGGGTACTGGTAAACCAGCCAAACCGCAACAAGCGTGAACCCAAAACGGTACGAGGAACATACCTCGGCTATTTGCACATTCGAGCGAACGATGGATGATTCGTTGTTTCCTGTATTTTCAACATTTTAGAGTGGTTAAAGCCACTCGCATTGTTGGCTGAGATGACGCCTCCCAAGGAATTCTTTCACGACCATGCTCGTTTCGCAAATCTTATTTATAGCACTTTGGACTACACAGTCGACGTTTGCAATTGCTTTCAAAGTTGCTTGTGCGGCGACTACCAATCTCGCGAACGTTGGATACTTGTCGCACGCAAGTTCAGAACTGGTAGTATTGACTTGCTATATCTTGGCCCAATAAGCGCGTACCCGCGTTTATTGATATTGCTGAAAATGTGAACACCATCAGTCGTACTTATGGGTCGATAAAGAATGGGCGTCTGTATTTCCCGACGTAGCTTATGTTTCTTGAGCCAAAACGAATTGTGAGTTCAGTTGCACTGGCTCAACTCGTTTGTCTGTGTATGAGTTGCAAACACTCACCTTGTTGTTTACGCGTTTACGCTCCAAAGAGTCTATCGAACACCCAACTCAAGACAGCCTATCTCTCATCTCTTATTTTCAACTTGGGTTTAAGCGTAAATCCAATATGCCTTTAATTGCATGACATCTCCTTTGGAAGTCAAAGCATTTGCACTACTTAACAATATTTTCGGTCGCTAGCTACCAAACAAAACCAATAAACCCATGCCATTTTGCATCACCGTTTTCGAAACTGACCAACCCTCTCCCAGGTTACTACTCAACAAATCCTCAACCACTCCTGTATATTTTCTTACCGGAGGAAGACATGTTGGAGGAGACATCAAGGTTGACAATACCACCACCACGTATGGCGGCACAGAAAAACCACTCCCGACCCCCCGGGTGACAAAGGGGGTACTCACCGACTCGTCCTAGACCTCACTGAACGAGGAAAACACGGACTCGGGGTCGGATATGCTCGCCACACACCTTGCTCACGCTCACCTAGCCTCTCAACAAGATAGAGAGATGGTATATGATAGCAAGAATGCTACAAGAATACTGCAAGAATGCTTCTCACAAGAGAGAGGTATGATGTCACTAGGAACTTAATCTAAACATCATGTTGTCATCATCGCTCTGGGAGAGACGTACAAACTTCAGTCTCACGAACCTAGCATTGAAAATATTGCGTTTCTCGAATCCGCTACAGGTTTCTTATGGGTATGTCAAGCCTATTACCATATTTCGGAAACTAACACCCAACGCTTGATGAGCAAGCTGGTCTCAAAAAGGAATAGTGTGCTTAACGATTCTTTGATCCATGATGTCCGTACTTACATTTATTGATAAGACTTTTGCGCGTGAGGATTATCACCTTTCTCAAAGTAAATACGTTGGATATCTGTCTTCTTGTGACAAAGGTATATGGGATCTAAGGTGCACTCTGCTTATGCTCCTATGCCCACTATTCGGGGCTCGTGCAACATGCTCACCCTGGATCCACGCACCAATCGCCTTCGGCATTTATACTCATTAACAGATATTTCGCGCCGATGACTACGCCGCGTACCAAGCTAGCTTTCTTTTGTCACTACCGTCTGATTTATGTTGTGACATGGTTGCTAACTCTATACCTGTTGGTACTTAATATTTCTTGTACACTCATCTGTGTCAAGTCGTTTATGACCGTCGAAGGGGGTGATGGCTATTTTTCACATACCAGAACAATTTTGGACGGGGTATGGCCGGGGGGCGAAGACGGAAGGTTATCGACGAGTTGGTTGTCAGTCACATCGCGGTCTCCTCGTCGCATGGCGACAAGCTTGATGGTCACTCTCCGCCGACCGACTTTCGGCGCTCCTCGTCTACAGGCCCGTGATTCCGGACTGGCTCCTGTCCGTCCGGCCTGGCTCCCGTGCTCGGGAGAGGTCTGAAGTTAGTTAGTTAGAACAATTCGAAAATTGGCGGAGAAGGTCTGGTTGTTGCGGAAGAGGAGAGAGTCTTCGGTGGAGAGACCGGTGAAAATCAGCACAAGGGTACGGGCCCGAGGTGTGCCGTGTATATCGCCAGAGGCTGACATTGATTGCATCATGTGAGGCGAGTTATCCGACTGTTGGTTGAACAGTGAGGATGGGAGGCCAGAGCGCGCGAGTTTGCGTATTTGGGAGTCGACTGCCTGGATGTGACCGAGATCACGGGACAACGAGAAGGTGTCGTGTGTGATCAAGGAACGCAGCTTCGTGAAGTCGTGAGTGTTACTCAGGGGCAGCAGGATAAACCCAGTTGGTGATTTATCACATGTGAAGACTGCTGCTGAAGCGTCAACTTGCCGATAGTCCAGGGGCAGAGCAGTAAGTGCTGGTGACTTGTGAGTGCCGTAAGGGACGTACGGAAAAAGTGCGTCGAAAACGAGCATATTGAAGACGTGGCCAATCGTGGATAACAGGAGGAACATGTCCTCGCGGAAGTTATCTAGTACAAGTAGAAGCGCGGGCGCGAGATACACAAGTCCCGTGTCGGGGTTGCGGGCGTCTGCAACCACAAACACCCTTCACCCTGACACACGCCTCTCCCCAATTCCCTTCCACATTTGGTGTCGGCTATGACAATATTGTTTTCGACGTCAACATGGATGGTATTCTCCTCTTGTAACCTGCCTCGACAACTGAATACGGGAGGTGACGGGAGCGCGTCGTTGGCACTCAGCCTGCTTGGCTTGACGCCGCGCGGCTGCGTCCTGAGGAATGTACTTCAATAATTACTCGAGAGCGCTTCAGGGTCGCCGCAGTCGTGTCGGCGCCGGCGGCGTTCGCGCGCTGAGCATTCTTCCGATACTTGCCACCGGTGCTTAATGTCCAGCTCGTTGTCTGAGAGGCCAGCAAGACCACAACGCTCTCCTTTGTGGACTTTAACCTCGGCACAACGGCGATGAAACTTCTCGTCCACGACATCGCGCGTCGTAAGGGCTTCCTGAGTTAACGTTACTCCATCTGTCGCGATGCATCGCTCGGTATCCATGCACGATCTCCAGCGAGTGTTTTTTCGAAGTTTTTCATTTCTCGCGCTTCAAGACAGTTGCGCTCAAAGCCAGGTTACTGCCCATGACGAGCTCGCACTGCTACGATCCTCCCAAAGACAAAGAAACCAGCCAACCACCGCAGACATGCTCGTGGCGTCCAACGACTCCTGGCTACACTCGTAAGGTCCCGCCTCCAGATTGCGAGCGACGTACGTATACTTATTGCCGCGGCTCCTTATAAGTCATGTGACAGATAGTCCGCGCTACATCTCGCGACCCATGCGACTAGGCCGACAAGGGTATCAGGGAACCCTTCTCCGAGCTCGAGTGCACCAAGCGAGCCTCGCCACCGTCCACCGCAACATCCTAGCTTGCTTGACTGCCTTCGGGCACTAAAACCTGACCATGTGTCGCTTCTCCACCGCGCAAATTAAAAAGTTTGGAGCGCGCGTACGACGACTTCGTTGCGAAAAATCCCGCTCAGATACGGTACGTAACGCATGTTGTCGCATTGGCCAGAGAACCTATCGTTAACGCCTGTAATGGCAAATACCATGAGCACCTTGATACCCTCGAACGTGACCTGACTGTGTTCAGTCAAGGCCGTCGCCGTTGGAACTGGTGTCGATGGAATAGGGAACATCCGTGTCTGAGTGTACAAAGCCGATCCATGATTCTCGTCGATAATACAAGCATTGCATTGTTGGTATGTACTATGCGCACCCCCGGCCTCGCGTGGACAATATTATGGACGGGTGTTCATACATTATGTGGCGACCTATGTCGAGCCGCTATGACCCCATGTAATGGTGCCACGGGGAATGCCCGGTTGTGCTTTTTTTTTGTGCCCCTCAGCGTGCTATCCATATTATGAGCTCCCATCCTTATTAGTCACAGAACTATTCACAGTCTCATTGAAAACTATAGTTCTTGCTAATCGTCATCTGGGTACAGCCGCCGGTACCTTGGTTGCGTCGGTCGAGTTCGTGTTGTTAGCGTCACAATTTTTGCTCCTCGACTCGCTGTTGCACTCGATTTTTTCACGTCGTGATCCTCCGAACAATATTGACTGACGCGGGGGGATTCACCACGGCCGTCTACACCAACAGCAACCGGAGGTGGTTCGGGGAGCAAGCCATCAAACACGCCTCGCTTAGCGACATCGCCATAGAGAACACCACCCTGAATTTGAACACAACCTTCGGCTTGGTCATCATCGTAATCTGTTTAAAACGAATCTGCCCTGTTCCTTCGTTTGGACTTGTGCGACTGCCTTTGCTCATCGTCATGAGGGGCAGCTCTGACGGGTCGAAAGAATCGAAGCTTGCGCGATCGGAGGATTGTTGTTTTATAAGCTTGGCTTTGAGTCGCTCGAGGCGGTAGCGTAGTCTTCTTGGTCGCGCGGAACTCATCACTTCCGAAAGCCAGTGAGTGAGAGAGCTTTTGATGGCGACGAGGAGCTTGGAGGCAACCACGACCGTGGTTAGGCCGATGCGGTATTCTACGGGTGTAATTTGGACATCATAGTCGTCCGCTCCACTTGCTGGCATGCGGTCATCGTGGGTGGCCAGACCGTCGAAACAGGACTCGGTGGTGGAGTGCGTAAACTGTTTGACAACACTCTTGGCCTTTTGGTTGACCCCGTGGAAGTACACACAAGTTTTTTTTGTTGCCAAGCATGACGATGAGCACGTTGATGGCCAGCAAGAGACCGATGATCCGAAAGACCGCGTCGTGGAGAAAGTAGAGAACCCACCAGCGCAGAACAAGGCTCTTGTCGAGCGCCCGATGGATTCCTGTCGCGACTGCCGGTGTCGACAGCCTTACAGCCTCGGTTACGAAAGGAGTCACGCGGATGTCGCGGTTGAGGATGGCCGGTTGCAACCAGAGTCCCCGGCGAAGATGGTCGAGGTACACCTCCCAGGGCATGTGGGCGTGTAATCAACTTATTCCAAAAAGAGCAGAGTCGCAGTGTGCGCCCTAAACACCACGAGCCAATGAGCGGTTTTTCGTCTGTAGACGCCAGCACATCACAGCCCCACCGAACGTACCTCAGGCCGTACTTGGCCCAGTCGACGCCAACCTGGGCGTACCGCAATCCTAGGCGCAACGAAATGAGCTCACTGCGCATCGTGCACTGTTGCAACCAAGGAAACAAGAACATCGCATTGTCTGTCAATGAGCACGTCGGCAAGGTCTGGCGTGTCGTACAGTCCGCTATTGCTCGTCCCGTAGAGGCTCATGATGCACTGCGCGACACGTGCGAAATCTTCGGCGATCACCTCCGGATGGTGCAAGAATTGAACGTAGTCAGTTCCCGATGCCAAGCCCATTGTGCCCGCGACAATGTTCGAAGAGTGTTCAGTTTCCACGAGCGAGCGCGAGATCAGCGAGAGATCCGTCGAAACAGTGGTGGCCTGCGTGATCCAGTCCCCGATTGTCAAATTGTGGAGCTCGTCCAGGGCGCGGCAGACGTCGACCCGCAGGTCGCAAATTTGCCGACACTGCCGATGCATTTGTAAGGTCTCGTCACCGCTCGTCCAGAATTGATGATTGCGGCTACAATTGAGTCCCACGATGCTTTCGGCGAGCAAGTTGTCCGTCGCGTTCCATGATGCGCCAGCCACTGTCCGTAGCGCCGCGACGTAGTCGACCGTGCACTCACTAGTAATCGCATTGTCTCTCGGGCCGTTCGCAGAGTGCATCGAACCTTGGCGACGTGTGCGACGCTGGGAGAGTGATTTATTTTTACCGACGACTTGTATGCTACCAGCTCCATCTACTCGTCAACATAACGTCGCGTGAGCTGCAGCCACCGGCTTGACTAAGTCCACGAGCTTGCTGACCGCTTCTGCCGAGTGCCTGGCCTGCCGGACGAGCGCGGGAGTCCGCATCACGCTGGCGAGGTCTAGTGCCGTGGCCCCCAGCAGTAGCGCCACTACTGTGACCACTACAAACAGACGAGACCAGTAAAAGCCGCCTGTGTTGGCAAAAGACGTGGCCATGTGGTGCCATCCACATCTGTACCGTGGATCAGTGACGCGAGCATGTTGCGACATCCGCAACATCTATACAGTAACGAAATCGTCTTTTGCCGGAGACCTCGTCCTCCTCCGAAGACGAATCGCTCGGCAGCTGCACTTGTTGACGTGACTGGCGGCGTATCATAGAGTGGATACCGAATGATACCGAATCATGAGTACATATCCGTCTCGAAGTTGGGAGCAAGAGGTGGATCGAGTGTAAGCAGGAGCAAGCGGGCGAAGAGCAGCAGCACGGGAGGGTGACGGAATCTTACCAATCAGTTGATCTTGGTTAGATGTGGCGGTGATCATACTGCTTTAAAATCCAATATACTTCCGAGTAGTTAGGTCGTCAGATAGTGAGGCTTTTTTGAGTCGACCTCGGCACAAACACTCACAGCACACCCTTTGGGGTTTCCTTACTACTAATCGGCAAATAACTAACTAACTAACTTCGGACCTCTCCCGGGCATGGGAGCCAGGCTGGGCCGGCAGTAGCCGGTCCAGGATCACAGAGCAAAAATCACACAGTTGGGGTAGGCGAGGGATGAAAGTGCATGGATGGCGGACCGCCACTGCGCGCGGTCTTGTGCGAGGTCGTGCCACGAGTTGAAGGGGATGTCGCATTTCCGGAGTGCCTTGGCGAGCGACCTCCCGTATGTCATCTGCGGAGCCCCCGGTGGGCGCTTGGAGCGGACTCAAGACGAGAGCATCTTGCGAGGGAGTCGGGAGAAGGGCATGCGGGCGACGTGACCGGCCCAGCGGAGCTGGCGGCGCGGCAAATGTTTGTCTGTTTGTCTTCAAAGGTCGACTGCTAAGAGGTGTGTGTGTGTGTGTGGTGCATGAAGGATGTGGGTGGTTTTGTGGGGTAGGAGGGATGTGCCTGACGGGCGGGGATAAGTATGCGGGACCTAGTCGGGGTCATCGCCGAGTCTGTTGGTCTATAAAGGTCGACTGCTAAGACTCTTCTTCTAGTAAGAGGGGGGTCCCCGATTCAGGGTAAGGATCAGGTGGGCGCGCGATCCAGACAGTGATCCTTCAAGCCGTCTACGGCGACCTCGCAGACTGTTTCCACGACCCGCGGCGGCTCTTTCAGCGCGCCATTCTCACGCCCCGTCGAAACGATGTTGTCGATGCTGAGAACGCGCGCATGACTGCGGCCTTTTTTCCCGGAGACGAGGCGTCGGAGTTCTTTTCGGCCGACTAGGTTGGGTCGGAAGACGACGCCTCGCTCTTTACAGTCGAGTTTTCAACTCCCTGACAACCAACGGCATGCTGACTTTGATCTCGAGCTTAAAGTCTTCGCAACCTCGACCCGTCGTACGGCCACTGCAACGGCACCGGATACATCATCGATCGCGTCATGTCACCGAGGCTCCTCCAACCAGTATCCCTTAAGCCCCACCGACGCCAAACGATCAACAAGAGCCAGAGGCAGACGCCCCGCAAGGTCGGCGTCCTCTTGCCCAAGCCCGTCTTCTGCCACGTTCAGCTCTACGTGGCTCTCTGTCGATCGGCAACCCCGAGGATATCCTCTTCTGGGTCGACGACTCCACCCTACCCCACACGTGCTGCGCAATACCGATAAGCCCCCTGCCGGCGTCTACATGTGCATTGTAGGTGAACTTACTGGGCCAGGTGAACTTACTGGGCCGGTGAACTTACTGGAACGAGGTGAACTTACTGGGGTTAGACTCTTAGAGATTGGGACAGTGTGAAATTAGTGACCATGTGAACTTACTGGGACCAAGTGAGGTTACTGGGGTTTTTAGAGTAAACTCAAAGGTTAATCAAAGCAGCTTAGATTGGCGGGGGTGAGAGGGACGAGCTCGAAGGAGAGTGGGGCGAGGGTATGTGAGCACGAGTGGGTTTACGACGAACTTACTGGGGTTAGAGATTAGGACTAGGTGAACTTACTGACCAGGTGAACTTACTTTGGGTCAGGTGAACTTACTGGGGTTAGAGATTGGGACTAGGTGAACTTACTGGCCTGCACTTGTAGGAGAGGAGGTTAAAGGGCGGAGCGTGCGCTGATTAAAGCAGCTTAGATTGGCGGGGTGAGAGCGTCGAGCGGCAACCACCCCTTAGGGTTTAGGTCTTAACTCAAAGGTTAAAGGGCAGAGCGTGCGCTGAATAAAAGCAGCTTAGACTGGCGGGAGTCCGAGCGTCGAGCGGAAAAGAGAACCGTGGTGAGTAGAAGGAAGGACGTTGACGCAATCCGATTATATGGGACGGCCAAGCGCTAGCCTAACCGTCCAGGCGCCTCAAGCGGCCCTTGGGGTTAGTAGTCTGTCAATAAAAGCAACGAGTACCCGAGATGTGGTGTCTCTGCTTGCGCGATACACTTAAAGTTTACATGGAAAATGCGTAACATGGTACTGACATTGCGGTTTGCAACTCCCAGGCTCAAAGAGCCAGCTATTACCCTTATTGGTCAACAAACACTGCCCGTCTGTCATGGCTGGGCGCAGCCCAGAAAGGGCTCTTCGCAAAAGGGAGGCATCGCGGGCAACTCGTCTCCTTGTTCAAACATGGCCGAGCAATTGTCCGGAGTGCCGCCACTAAATACGCGACGTGGCTCGCATATTCAGCATGCAACAACACCGCCAGCGCAGCGCGTGTAAAATGCGCACTCTTCGCTGGCGTTGCGTATAACGTCGCCTCGGCTGTACATGCTTAGGACACTACGCGCGAGGATGGCGGACTCGTTGTTGATTGGGAGCGCGTGCTGCCAGCCGAGAACGAGGATTTCCTTGAACGCTGTCTCGTTACTGGTGACGTTTTGGAGGTCGTCGATCCGCGCGTACAAGTCCTCGAGGGAGACGTAGGCCGTCCAGACCATGTAGTTGAAGTAAGGCGCGGAGACGGCCTCTTCCAGTGGCATGTCGCGCCAGGGATCTGGCTCGCCCCATCGCCAAGGGTTGCAGCACGAAAAGATCTCGTAGAGTGTGAATTCGGTGAGCTTTCTTGACTTGACGAGGCGGATGAGGCTGAGCCTGTTTTCGTCGAGCCATGCGAAAAGAGAACGGACGCGGTCTGTGTTGAAGAGAGCCGGCGTAAGCGTTGGCTTAACAAGGCGAGGTTCACTGATGTCGACGTTCATGGCATCAGCGGCGCCGGCGTACCACGGGAGGCGCGTCATGTTGTGTACCTCTTGGAGGGACGCGCGGTGGTGGCCGAAAAGCGTGCGGAGCGTGATGTCGTGCACGAAGATGTTCTTGGAGTCCAAGATTAGGTACCACTTTGTCTTGACGTAGGCGTGCGCATAGAGCTTCACGAGTTGCTGCTCGAACCAGCCAGCGGAGAGGGCCTGGGCGCGCGGTTCGTGGAAGATGACCGAGTACCTCGGACCGAACATGGTTTGCACTCGTCGCAAGTCGTCTGTGTATGCATGGAGCGAGTTCTGCGACACCCACGGAATGTGGACGTCGCGCATGAGGCGGCAAACATCGTGGCGCTCGATGCTGCGGCCCAGGAGCTCGAGCTTACACAGCTCCTTTTCATAGCTTGGAACAAGCAGATCCATGCCTTCGAGGAACGACGCGCAGTATTTGTTCTGCGGTGTGCACGACGACGGTAAGCGCCCGCACTGGTCCTCACTATGATACGCGACAGCTTCAATAACATCAACCTCGCTTGCATAGGTTGTATGGCGGCCACCGTCGGCGAGCACCAAGCAAGCCGCGCCCCAGCTCACGAGTCGCCGCATGACTTCGAAGCGGATTTTTTTTCAGCCCTTCTGCACGTAGATTCATCCAACAAGTCAGGATTGATTTGCAATAAAACAATTCTCACCTTGCCTACACCCGAAAAGATATGTACACTAGCTACAATGTAAAGAACGACGGCTAATCCCAACACACACCGGTCCAACTGGGCCATTGAACCTTCGAGGACCCAAGCGCACCCCCCTCTTAGCAGTCGACCTTTAAAACCCTGAGCCGTTCTGATGGACCTCTGTGATTTGCCCACCTTCCGCGCACGACCTCCCCTAAACCCGCCCTGCTGCGAACGTGCCGGCATCTAACCGGTCCACCCGAGAGGCGAACACGCCACACAGAATATGACGAATCTTCGACCGAAGCATTGCGACTATTTGGCAGAACATTTCGATGCACGGGTTTTCCCCGGTTTTTTTAAGGTCGACTGCTAAGAGGGGAGGGGCGCGCGCGGGTGCTCAGGGTTGGGTCGGATAAGAGAGCTTGAAACTATGCCCTAGTCCCCATTTTCGAAAACCCTAGCCTCCATTTTCGAAGACAAAAAGAAAAGCCCTCACCCATGCCTCGCGGCCCGGCGATGACCCCGACTAGTCCCCGCATACCCATCTACGCCCTTCAGATAGATCCCACAAGACGCACCAAAACCTTCAACCATCCACACGCACCCCCGCCCCCTTAGAAGACGACCTTTAAAAACCATCATTCAAAAGCGCATTTCAAGTGAATGTCCAAGGAGCCGTTCGATCTTCTGTTGGGCGCCTGGCGATGACGTCGTTTGAGCCGATGGGAATTTCTATGCACGTCGGGGATTAGCCTAACGACGCTCCCAACGCGGCGGATCCGCTGGGGAAGCGCTTGAATGCCGCCAGGCGTGAGAGACGCATAGATCTGGTTGATGGAGAGTGCGTTTGTTGCTTTGCCAAGCTTGACGACGTTTCGGAGAGCCGCTCGACCTGGGGCGCATCATAAGCATAACGGGACTCGACGGCAGCATCGTCTTTAATGTTTGCCCGCCCTCTTGTATGCGAGACTTCGCACCCGCGACGCGTAAAGGCGGTCCGGTGCAAGCTATCCTCGCACGCGCTGACCAAGTGTCTCAAGACGCTGATTCGGCCGGACGTTTAGGTGTGCGTCGCTCAAGGCTATTCGAGCGGTCAAAGAGTGGACGAGAGGTTGGGGGTGGTTCAGAAGATGAGATACGACCCCAGGACAGGGACTGTGTGACGCTCGTCGTCGAGTAGGTTGTCGATAAGACGGTGGTCACTGGCGTTCGCAAGAGCGCAGAGAAGGAGAACAATGCCGCCTTGGCGTGTAAAGAGGCGCGTTGCCGCGAGCCGCGCGCGAAGACCGCTTCAACCTCTACCAACCAACGCGCCCAGCCCGTCCTCGCCGTCACTTCGAAAGCAGTTCGCACAGAAGGACAAGATCATCAACAGTCTCAAGGTGGCCAATGGACGCAGCAGTGGCGCTCTGTCGTTGCCGAGCACGAGACGGAAATGTCCCATGCCGGCGCCTTCGCGGCCGAGCAGGCCTTGGCTAGGGAGATGGAGGCGCGGATGATCGCCGAGGAATTGCGAGGATGAGGTCCGGGATGCCACACGTCGGGAGGAGAAACTCCCTGATCGGGCGCCACGATGCCGCGAAGGAGAAGTAGCGCGAGCGCGACGTTTGCGAAGCTGCAAAGCGCAATAGACAAGTTAATGGCGGCGAAGGAAGATGCCAAGGCGGTGGCGGCCGACATGAAAGGACGAACGAAGGAGTTGTGCTAAACAGTGTGACCCTCTGAATCTCTGCCGACTCGAGGACCGCCACGCTTCCGTTAATCGCAACGCGAAGCGAATGACACTCAAACTCACCGCTGCCAAGGGCCGCCTCGAGGCCCATGACGAGGGAATCGAGCGGCTCCGAGCGCGCGTTGAGGAGCTCAAGGAGGAATGTGCAGCAGTCTAACCTCTTCATCGCTCACACGCTCACCGCAAATGAGGTCATTGGCACCTTACTAGGCCGGGGCACCATCCAAAACATGCTCGTTGTACCCTTCCGCTTCTTCGCCGCTTCTCACGACCTCGGCGACTGGTCCATCCTCGAAATGGCTCGAATCAACGAGCATGCGCGTACGTTATTCGAGACTTGCCTGGACGACCCACAGATCGTGGCGACAGCAGAGTGAGAGCCGTGCGACGTGTCCGCGGACGCCTACGCCAAGTTTCTCGCGTGGCGGGCGGCGTCGATCAGACTGTCGTTCGACGGACGGGCGAAGATCTCCGACGTCGCTGCCGTGAATGCGCGGCTCTAAGATGTTCCATGTGACGTGGACGAGAATCCCAAAACCAAGACAATGCTCCTCCAGGTAATCGAAGCCTGGGGCCGGGGCTGCATCCGCATCTTCGAGAACAGCCAGGCCATGCGCTACGTCGACGACGGCGACATGCCGACAAGACACAAGAGCTCGCGCCATGGTCATCTCGAGTCGCATCACCATGTTTTGACTTCCTGACTTTGACGACGACAGAGTTATGTGGTACTTTGCTCCTTTCATCATTTTGTAATTGAGATCACAGCTATACAGAACGGATAGACTTCCCGAATCCCTTTTCACTAGACTTCCTCTTGGACATTCGGTTTATTGATGCTACGTTCTTCTGTTCTCCAACTTGCCGATGGCACTGACGCCGCTTATAACTTGTAAGTGGGCAGTTCTCACGACGCTCGTGCGCTTCGCCAGTAACAAGCTGAGGGGTCCTGTTTGGGATGTAAGGCATTGTGTTGCGACCGCTTCATAGCGTATTCTTCACGTGTCTTTCTTCATAGAGCAGTCGTACACTTGTGCTCTGTGCTCCTTTTCTTTGCCAGCATCCTCATCTCCTGCACTTTCGTCGATCTGCTCTTCCACCAACCGCCGTGCAGTTATTGAGTCGCCCTTTCTGCTCGTTCTGCGTGTAGCTTTTCCTCACTGTTCTTCTCCTATTTCAGCTTCTACCTTCTTCTTTGCTCCTGCTACTTTTTTTCTCGTCCTGTGCGGTCTTTTCTTCTACCTTTCTCTTCCTCTGCATTTCTCCATGCTGGTTGTGAGTCGCGTTCAAGGGCACTGCAATCTTGCCTACGTCGTACCCGTCGTTGAATTCTCTACCGGCCATATAGATCCTCCTTTGACCAGCGCAATTCACCCCCCCCCTGCTCCCTTCGTCACTTCTCTACAAACCGAAACAATAGAAGAAGAAAATGTGTGCCTGACTACTCGTCTAGTACTACGTTACAATATGACGAAGCAAGCACATGTGAGCGAGAGGAGCACTTACGCTAGACGAAGGAAGATCTGCGTGGGGGTGAGGAGAGTCTACGACAGGAAGACGCAAACGCATTAGAGAGAGGATGCAGAAGTTGGTCACAAAGACATAATAAAAAGCAAGGAGGGAGGTGGATGAAGGGAAGGCGACAGTAAGCGAGAGTAGCAAAGGAGATAGGGGTAGGCATATATGACTCTGAGCAGGCAGCGTTTCAGCGGCACAAGCGCCCTGCTATGAATGGAGATGAGCATGAGTACAACAGTCCACGACTGCTAGAAACATGAGTGGAGAGGAGGCATGTGCGCGACAGCACAAGATTGCCATGCGTGGGGACATAAATGGGGAGGAGCATGAGTGCAACAGCACTAGGCTACCATGGCCTTGAGTGGCTGGACCGACTCCTGCCGGTCCAGCCTGGCTCCCATGCCCGGGAGAGGTCCGAAGTTAGTTAGTTAGTCAGCCAGAGTGGAGGTCCATCACGAGACGATGATGTGTAGAAGAGCCCACTTCACGTCTAGGAGTGCACCAGCAAAATAGTCATATGCTCGGCGAAGCTGCTTGTGAGGAGCGAGAAAAACAATAATGGAAGTTTAGTGTCAGACACGTTGAAAACGAGGCCGGTGGTTATTGACCGAGATTATTCATTTGGCAAATAGGCGATTTTTACCTTGGCGAAAGGAGTCACAACAGACCCCGTAAGCACTTTCCTCCCGGCCGCAAGGTACACCGGTTTTTGCTACCAGCCGGCGCGTGGCCCCAGAGGCGTTGTGCTACACACCAGCCTCGTAGAGAAGATGATTGGCGCATGACGTAGGTACCAGCGAGAAGTAGTGGCAGCGGCGCATATTTTTTGGTTGGCGTGGTCAAATTGTCCAGAGAAGACGTAGCAAGCGTGAGAGCAAAAACGCATACTCACCAGTTTTCGCTGTAGGGGCGCATGAGAGCAAATATACTCACCAGTTTTCGCTGAAGGGTCGGAGCTCGAGTTCGTGGGTCCAAGACTGGGGTGACTGGGTGTGGAGGTGCCAGAATGTCTCGGCGACGGCATCGATGTCGAGGCCGCGAGCCTTGATGGTATCCTTGTCGATGGGCCAGGCCCCGGCTTTCGCGACGTTCTCGAGGCGCTCGCCGGCGACGATACCGTCGATGACGACGTGCGCGACGTGGAGCCCTCGAGGGCCGAATTCTCTAGCCATCGACTGTGCCAAATAGCGTACGCCGGCTTTGGCGGCAGCAAAGGCGACGAATGGGGGCTTGCCGCGCATCGATGCCGTCGCCCCGGTGAAGATGAGCGTCCCACAGGGGACCTTGGGCGGCGCGTCCTCGGGCGGGACGAGGCGACGCGCAGCCTCGCGGCCGACGAGGAAACTAATCGCAAAATTGTTCTGCCACATGTATGTCGTGAAGCCGAGAGTCATGTCACGCATGTCCGTGCCCGTTGGCGGTCGCATGTTGGGTCCCTGGTTCTGCACGACGAGATCGAGCTCGCCGCGCCCTTGGGCGTCGTCGAATGCCGCGATTACCTCCCGCTCGAGGAGTTCGTCGTTCGTATCGGCCACCGCAAACTCGGACGAGGCCCCGATGCTCTCCAACGCGATGCAGCTCGCCGAGCCCCCATCCCTCACGATGCTCTCCGCTGTGTCCTCGAGCTTGGCCTTTGTGCGACCCACCATCACCACCTGCAGGGAGTTGTTGCTCCACACGTCGATGATGGCGCGCGCACGTGATACTTCTCTGCAGCCAGCTTGGCCGCGATGGCACCCCCCAATCCGCGGCGCGCGCCGACGCCGAACACCAGTGACACCTTCATCGTTGTTGAGGTTTTCGAAGGTCGACTGCTTTTCAGCCAAAGCTTCTTTTCGGCACTTTCGTCTGGAATCGACGTAAGCGCAGAACGTTCCTCACCGCAATGAGGAGGGTTCTTTTATACTGCTAACAGGGGGGGGTGGGTTCTTCTATACTGCTAACAGGGGGGGGTGGCTTGAGGGTTTTGGTGCGTTGTGTGGGAGGGACGTGCCTAATTGGGTAGGGTAAGCTAAAGAAAAGATGGGCACTCATCATGGCGTCTTGTGAGGCTTGGCCACGCGACTGTAGGCACCGGCAACACGCGGGCTTGTTCGCCGGAGAGGCAACACGGCAATGAACAGGCGAGGCGCTGCTCTCCCACTTCCCCAGACAAAAAACCGCACAGAGATGGTGGTGTTGGCGTGTGGCGTTCCGCCGCGACATGCCGCGAAGGCCCACTCTGTGTGCCTGAGAGCCGAGGCCCCGGAGTTCATTCCAAAGAGCCTACAAGCGGTGGCGAAAAGGCGGGGGAAGAAGGCGAATCGCCGTCGCAGGGATGCGCCTCGTCCCACGAGTTATGCCCAGATGGTGGCGCGGCCTGCCGTCGTCTCCAAGGCACCAGCTCCTCCCGCCTCGGACCAAAGTATCAGCAAGAAGTTAGAACCCCCGAGGGCCTCCGTGGTACGCGAGGACACCGAGTGGCGGCGCGCTTGGCGGCGGCTACTTGACGAGCAGTGTGCCATGGCGCGCGAGGATCCGTTGCGACTCCGAGCAACGGTCGTCGTCGTCGAGGACTGCAGCATCAGCAGCAGCAGCAGCAGCAGCAGTGAAACCTCCGAAGACAGCGACGACGAGTCGACTTCGTCTGAGGAGGAGTGCAGCGAGAAGGAGCTCGTGGCGGCGATCGTTGCGCACGACGGCTCGAGGTTGCGGTCGCTGCTCGCTCGGACGACGCTGTGTTCGGCGCTCGTAATCGAGCGAGCGGTGATAGAGAACGACGAGGCGATCGTCGAGGCCGTCGTCGCGAAGAGTAGCGCTGGCGCGTGCGGTGCGCGGTCCCGTGAATCGGGCGCGACGCCGCTGCACCACGCGTGCGCTCTGCTGAACGCGCACGTCGCGGCAACTCTGCTCGCTCGGGGCGCGTCGGCCGAGGCGCGCGACCGCAACGACGAAGTGCCGCTGGTGTGGCTCGCGCGGCCGCGCGTACCCCGCATGAATCGGTTGCAGTACGCAGCGCGCGTCGACCAACTGCTGCACGCGTTCGAGCGCCACTCGCCCTTGCGGAGTCTCCTCAACCGCCGCGGCAGGCGTTCGGTGCTCGAGGCGGTGCTCGAGACGGACGCGCTCGCGAAGGGGTCGCGGCTAGAGCTTGTCTCTGCCCTCGTGCGGCGCGGCGCCAACCCCCTCGCCGACGGCTGCCTCCATCGCGCGGCGCGCGCGGGTTCGAGAGAACTCGTGCGCGCGCTGCTCGCGTCGTACGTGCAGGACGACGCGCGTCCGCGCGAGCTGACCGACGTGCTCGCGCAAGCGGCGCTCGGCGGGTGCGTGGAGGTGATCCTCGACGCCCGGTTGAGTCTGGACGTGGATGGCCTCGGCTCGGGCCGTGACACGCCGCTCACGGCAGCGTTGAGAGCTGGGACGCTCGCGTCGGTAAGGTCTCTCCTCCGGCGCTGCTCGCTGCACGCCGAGGACGCGTCCGGCGCGTCGCCCCTGTACGTCGCGATCGCCGAGTCGCGAACGCGCACCGACGCGGCCGTCCGGATGCTGTTGGACGAAGCCCGACATCGCGACCAGCCGCTCATCGACCGGCGGTGCTCGGCGACCACCATGTCTTCGTACGCGTACGCGCTCTCCGTCGGCGCTCTCGAGGCGGCGGCCGCGCTCGTCGAGCACGGCGCTCGCCTCGACGACGAGGTCCTCTCGCGCGCGCGCGGAGGCGGCTTGGCGCTCGGGGCGGCGCCAGCCAAGCCCCCCGACCAGCGCGACGCGTTTCGCGCCGCGATGTTGCGACTCCTCGAATCGCAAGAGCACTGCGACGCGTCGATTGGCCCGTTCGACGACGACTCGACGATCGGGTGCCACTCGTTCGCCGTCGGCGACCTCGTCGCCCCCTCTATGACCCGCAGGTGCGTGGGAATGGGGGCCCTGCGCTTCGTGTACGGCGGCGCCGAGCCCACGCCCAAGGATCCCCTCGACTACGTGATGGACCTCGCCGTGCTCGCTGCGACCTGGGGTCTCAGCGAGCTCCGCGACGCGTGCGTCGCTCTCGCCTCCACTAAAACCCGGGACTTCTCGCTTCTCGACGCCAAGCGCTTCGCGCGGGCCGTCGGCGCCTCGGAGACGGTCGTCCGCCGGCCGCTCACGCCCTACACCACGCGCCGAATTCCTCCGGCCGCCAAGGCCGGCGTCCTCGACGGCCGGGCGCTCGCGAGGCAACTCCCGACCGACCTCCGCGTCTGCCACCGCCCCGTGCACTCCGCGATCGTCCGCGCGCGGTGGCCCTACCTCGACGCCCTCTATCGCTGGACCGCGCGACGCGAGGGCACGCCGCCGCGCGATCTCTGGCTCTCGCTCCCGCCCGTCGCGATCGACGGCATCGTCGACCACGTTTACGGCCTCCCGCAGCCGCAGACCCGAACCTCTCAGGACCTCCTCGACCTCGCTGCCCTCGCCGACCAATTCCTCCTCCTCGACTTGAAGGCCGAATGCGACGCGAGGCTTGCCGCTCTCGTCGACCCTCGCGCCGTCGTTGCCCTCTTCGACGCCGCGAAAACCCTAGGTCTCGCCGCTCTCCTCCTCGCCGCCGCCCGCGTTGTGCTCGACTCTCTCGACGTCGTCGTCCAGACACCCGCCTTCTCCAGTCTCCGTACCACCAAAGCCGCCTTCGTTGCGACCGTGCTGCGAGCCGCTCGCGCAGTCTCCCGCGACGTACGTTTTAGGCAGTAGTTTCGAAGGGCTATGAGCGCATTTCGGAAAGGGGGGTGCGAGGGGCGAGCGAGGCGAGCGCAACAACCTTCCTAACGAGGGGGCTCCTTCTTTCCCGAACATTGTGCGGAGGTCACCACCACCCGCGTTTTCCGCAGCAACTATTCTGACTGACCGACCGACCGACCGACCGACCGACCACACGGTTTCTGCTGTATCCTCAACAACGAAACAACTCGTGAACAACAACAATAAATAATAAACTTATTAGTGAAAACGGGCAAGAGATGGACGCAGCATCGATGGCACCAGAAGACAACAACTGTTTTAGTAGTGGGAGCGACGATGCTCGCGTCGACGTCGATTCCGATGGTCTTCGTCGCCGCCGCCGGAGTTTTGCGGCGTTCGCGGGCATAATATCGGTTTCTTCCGAGCCGACGAATTCGCGCCGCCGCGAAGAGCGCGCGCGGATCAACGCCAGACTAAACATCTGGCGACGCGACGTCGCCGACAACGTGGCGGCCGTGCGCCGCGACGTGGCCCGGCTCCTTGCTGCTGTCGGCTCCGGTCGTCTCGACGCGCCACAGCAGTACACTGAGCGCGACGGGTGATTGCCACACGGACCAAGTCGTGCGGAACGACCTGGTTCGGGTCGCGGCGGTGATATGCGATGCAGCCGCGAAAATCGCGCGCTCCATTGCCGACCTCGACAAGGTCGGCGGCGCGGAAGAGGAGGTAGAGGAGGCCGTGTACTACGACCTCCGAGCCGAGTGAGCGAGGACTTGATAGTGGAGGCGCCGGTCGTTCGCAGAGGTAGGCAGAGCTCGAGCCTAGAGCTTTCTAGAGGCCCTTCGCAGAGGACGAGCGGTGATCAAGGGTTTTCAAGGTCGACTGCTGAGAGGAGGGGGGCGCGAACGGGAGCGTTCAGTTTGGGTTTTCGAAGGTCGACTGCTATAACTTAGTATAAGGGGGAGGGGGTGCGTGTGGGTGCTAGAAGGTTTTGGTGCGTCGTGTGAGACATGAGGGATATGCCGGAAGGGCGTAAGTGGGTATGCGGGGCCTAGTCGGGGGCATCGCCGAGCCGCGGGGCGCGCGAAAAGAGAGCCGGCCAGTTTGGATTTAAAGTCGACTGTTAAGGGGGGGGGGGAGGGGTTTGCGACACCGGGTTTAGGGGTTTTTATTGGTCGACTACTAAAATGGGGGTGGAGTGTGGGAAAGGGAGCATGCAAGGCATTCGTGTCAGACGGTTTTATTTAAAAAGTCGAAGTTAGTGACGCGGCCTACTTCCAAGAAATCGACGAAAAAACTTCTTGTTTTGTATAGCCTACCATAGGTCTCTATACTTGTGACGAAGGGAGCGGGAGATCAGAGAAGGGGTTGTTTGTCCGCTAAGCGCCGTTCTTGCGGCAGTGGGCGCGCCTAGCCTTGCCCTTCATGACTGACGCGTTAGCTCAAAACTTCAAGTGCCGAACACATCCGACTTTCTAACTCCCACAGCCACAGCTTCAAGGGCGACTATTATTGGCTTAGGGGGCGGGGGATGGTGAGCGCGCGCGGGGCGTTTGTTCAGCGGTTTGGGGGTGGGATATTGGGGGTGGGATATTATTATGCGGGGATCTACGTGGAATTAGGGTAAGTAATGTTATTGCGCGTGTGACGAACTAGGAGGGTAAATAACGTGATCCAGAAGTTTTTATTCTTTCCCTTCTTTCTTCGGAGGCGCCGTCTCATATTTTGACACCACTACGGCCGGCGCGCCGGGAAAGGTCGCAGTGTTGGAATGAAATTCGTACCATTCGTGTTCCTCCCTTCATTGGTCGGGGCAGCGCTTCCTCCTGGTCCCGGGCCTTTCGGAAACGAGATCATTGCGCAACCGGTCCCTGGTGCCCTCGAGTTCGTGAATCCAAAGGTGTGCGAGGTGAATCCGAGCCACAACAACTCGAACGCGACGAACGCGATCCAGTCGGCCATCGACAAGTGCGGCGACCTCGCCGGCGGCGGTGTGGTACTCATCGAGTCATCGCTGGTGCTGTACACGGCGTCGCTCTGGCTCAAGTCGAACTTGACGTTGCGGGTCGCGGGCAAGCTCGTCGGCACGGCGACAGGCTACGGCAACAAGACGGATCCGACCAACACGAATGCGACGGACGCGCCGGTCGTGTACACCCGCCGTAATTCGGAGATGATGTGGGCGCACGCGGGCTTGGTCAATGGCGGGAGATGCGTCCGCCTCAAGGACCCTCTCGCGGGCTGGGACGACTGCGCCGAGTGGAGCGTTCTGGAGAACGTCGTGCTCGATGGCGGTGGCACGCTCGACGCGAACGCCCAGGGCTGGTTTTTGGACGGGCAGGACGATTTTGAGAGCGCCTGGCGGCCCATGATGCTCGACTTGCTCTGGGTCAGGGGATTGACGATTCGAGACTTGGAAATAACGAGGCCGGGTTACTGGACGGTACACCCGACGTTCAGCGACAACGTTCGCGTCGAGAACAACTCAATCATCACGACGGGCTCGAA
Organism: Chrysophaeum taylorii; assembly: GCA_029834535.1. NCBI lineage: Eukaryota > Pelagophyceae > Pelagomonadales > Pelagomonadaceae > Chrysophaeum > Chrysophaeum taylorii. The sequence continues at coordinate 86,231 of JAQMWT010000102.1, forward strand.
CACGGATGGCTGCGACCCCGATTCGTGTTGGAACGTCTACATCGCGCGCAACACGTTCGACAACGGCGACGACTGCATCGCGATAAAGGCGGGCCGCGATTGGAGCGGTCTCATGGTCAACATCTCCACGCGAAATGTCCTGGCAGAGCAGAACTACTATCTCAAAGGTCACGGCGTCTCGATCGGCTCGGAGACCTCGGGCTGGGTCACCAACGTTACCATCCGAGATTCGGAGCTCGACGGCACCGCTAAGGCCGTGCGCATCAAGAGTATGCGCGGCCGCGGTGGCGGCGTCGCCGATGTCGTCTATCGCAACCTCACTGGGGTGGTCGAGGACGCAATCTCGCTGTCCTTGAACTACCACGAGGCCGACCCCACCAACGACACGGCCACGCCAGAGATTCGCGACGTTGTCGTCGCCGATCTCGACCTGCGAGTCACCGACGACGGCAGCGGAACCAGGGCCCTCTACTCATCGAGTAACTACATGGAGTGCCTCGGTCTCAACGATTCCATCATTTCCAACATCGCCTTCGCCAATGTCAAGGTCGCCCTCGACGCCTCGGACGCCGACGACCTCGACGCGTCGTGCCAGTATTGCACGGGCATTTACGACGACGACACGGACCCCTCACCCTGCTTCAACGCCACGTCGTTTTCATCCTTTTCTACGTCTTCCTCGTGAGCATCTGCCCTCGGGGTGTATAGTCGAGGCTCGCACCTTCTTTTTTCCCCCGCAGCCACGACGTTCCATCATCTCGAAGCTTCCTCGAGGGGGATTCGCCGCGTTCCGGGGAATTCATCCCCGTACGATGTGTTTTGGCAAATACTGCTTGTATGCGCGCATCAAGGTGCACATACTCTAATAAGGCCAGACCGTCGTAAGGTAGACGACGTCATCATCGTCATCATCATGGCCATTGCGACTGCCCGCGCACGTTGGAAGGGTGGCAGCACTACTATTGCTGCACCACGGTCATTACTACTGCACCTGCGCGGAATCGTCTGTCGTGTCTCAATCAAGACTAATACCCTATATTCTGAACCAAGGACGGCCGCTCTGACCGACTCTCTCATGCTTCACGTGCTTTTAAAAAAATGGCGGGTAGGACTCTTCCTTCCTTCCTTCCTTCCTTCTTCAGACCGAGAGCTGGATGTCGGTGAAAATTTGCAGGACGTCCGTGACAGGACCCGCCGGCATCGAGTTCGCCATGCCGTAAATGGCGGCCGAACCCCCCTCCCCCGCGGGAGTGCGGACAGCGTGGTCGACAGCCTCGCGGAGGTCGTGGAGAAAGCGGTCGGTCTTGCCGACGGTGCGGACGGTGCAGCACAAGTGCACGCAGGGCGGGTTCTGGAGGGCGTTGAGTGACCAGCCAAATTCGACCATGCGGTCGTTAACGGCGTATATGTTGAGGTCGTCCGAGGCGAAGCAGACGATCATAGCGTGAACGGTGTTGTCGTCCCGCGCGCCGAGGAGCTTTATGTGAGGTATCTTGGCAACCCCAGCGGCGATGTCGTTGGCGGTCTTGACGATCTCTCGCGCGCGGGCCTCGAAACCCTCGCGGCCAATCGAGACGAGCGAGGCCCAGGTCGCGACAGAGACGGAGCCCGGCCGCGAGCCGGGGATGGTGGGCGTGACGTAGAGGCCGCCGGTCCACGAGGGAAAACAAAAGTACTGGTACTTCCGGTAGTCGCGATTGCGGTACAGTACGACCGAGGTGCCCTTGGGTGCGTAGCCGTACTTGTGGGTGTCGAGAGACATGGAGGTGACACCCGGCAGGGAGAAGTCAAACTGCGGCCTCTCCTCCAAGAACGGCAGCACGAAGCCGCCGAGGCAGCAGTCGACGTGAAGGCCGACTCCCGCGCTCGTTGCCAGCTCGGACATAGCCGCGATGTCGTCGACCACGCCCTGGGGAAAGCTCGGGGCCGAGGCGTACAGCATGATGGTGTCGCTCGTGAGCGCGCGAGCGGCGGCGGCGACGTCCATCGTGAAGTCGGCGTTGGCCGGGACCTTGACGAGCCCGAGGCCGAGCAAATCGCACGCCTTGTCGATGGCGGCGTGGGCCGTCACGCACGCCACCACCTCGCCGCACACAATTCCCCGTTCGCGCCGCATCTTGTCGCGATGGGCCTTAGTCGCCAATATGATCGACTCGGTGCCGCCCGACGACGTCGTGCCGCAGACGTCGGCGCCGCCCACGAGCCGCGCCGTCATCGCGATGACTTCGGCCTCCATTTGGCTCACAGACGGCCAGATATCTGAGTGTAGCGGGTTGGCCACGGCGTACGCCGCCATCGCCGCGTTGAGGAGTTCGAGGTGCTCGGCCTCGCCGTGGTATACGGCACCCGACACGAGACCCTGTTTCCACTTGTCGTCCTCGCGGGCGCCCAGCGCGCCTAGCTCTGCCGCCAGCTCGGAGGCGGGCCGGCCCTTGCGCGGCAACTCGACAATCGGCGGCCGTGGCATGTCTTTTTTGAGCGACACCCGCAAGTCGGCTTCGACCTTCTCGAACTCGCGCTCCAAGCGCCGTCTCGACGCTGGAACCGCGCGGGCGACGTCGAGCGCCGCTCGCACCAAGGCCTCCTTGACATCCTGGAGCGACGCGCGCCGCAGCTCCGATAGCACTCCCGCGACACGCGCGACAAGTAACACGCATGCGGCGTCGCGCACCACGAGCCCCATACGAGGCGATAGGGACCCGAGCGCAGCGTCACACAGGCTGCGTTGCCCGCCCAGCGCACGATATCCCGCACACATGGCTAGCGCCAACGACGGCCACCACGACACGCGGAAGTACCGCTGCAGCCACGGCCGATCGAACACCCCGCTCGCGAAGCCCGCGGCGGCCGCGAGCCCACCGAACACTACTTTCGCTGACATCGTCGTGCAACTGAACTGACCTGGCGAACGTTGATTGGGCGAGAAGATTCGAAAAAAAGTCATTACTCGCGCGTCCGCGTAGCAAAATGCTCGACGGGTACGCCGTGACGCGCACGTCTAGAGAACACGCTCACTATGGACATGCTCTATAGTCAGTGCACTGGTGATGGGCTCTAGTCTTGTGCTCCGCTTGATTACTATTTCTGTGATGATGATTAGAAGGGTCATGTCCAGGCCAAATCCATAATGAAACTCCGCCCTAGGGGACCGCGCGCGTCAAAGCCGCAAATAGACCCCAGCCTGTTGTACTGGCAGGAACACCGGGCCACAGCACCAATGCCAACATTCTTCTCAAGGCACGAACGGCCCCAACAACTCGTGCACAAACACAAGGCCGACGTAGAAAGGGAACGACGCTATAATATGGACAATCGGCTCGTCCTCTAGGGCGGGATCACCTACTCCCCTCACGGTGCTCTCCATTAGTGCCCGCGCACTCACCCTCGCCTTACTTTCGACGATGACGCAGCGCCGGAGGAACGTTACCGTCAGAAAGACGCCGTGCAGAGGCAGAGCGAGGCGATGGTAAAACCAAACCAACTTCAGCTTCGAGATTCCGACGGAGAGATGCCGGAACACTTGTCCAGCAGCCGGTCGGCAAACCACCGAGACGAATGCACCCAACGCGGACTCGCTTGAGACCGGAGACCTCGAGGCCGAGAGCCTCGCACATCTTGCGAATCTGGCGATGCTTGCCTTCGACCAGGACAACCCGGAGTTGTGCCTCGTTGAGCCACCCAGCCATCGCGGGCAGGTGCCTGCGGCCATCGAGGATCATGCCACTTCGGAGGGCATCGATGGCGCTCCCGCGTTCAAGGTCAGACCACGTCTCGTGGCCGCGAACACGAACGAGGTACTCCTTCTCGACGCGCGAAGAGGGATGCTTCACGCGGTCCGCCAGGACAGGATCGTTCGACCACAACATGAGTCCCGTCGAGTCTGCGTCGAGGCGTCCCATGCATTCAAGTGCTCGCAGCTCCCGCAGCTCGACCCGCTCGCCGCCTCGCTGGTTTGCGCGTGTCAACAGATCCGCAGCAAACCGCTTATTCCCTTGCCATTTCGTCGACGGAGAGAGAAACGAGTAGGGCTTGTGCTGCATGACGAGCCGCGCGGCCATTCCGAGTCTAGGATGACTGCTGAGAGGGGGGTGCGCAAGCGGGGGCTTGAGGGTGCGTTGTGTGGAGACACGACTGTCACGAGGCGTCGAGGGACAAAACCGTCCCGACTAGGTCCCGCGTACTTATCTCCGCCCGTCAGCCACATCCCTCCTACCCCAAAAACCCACCCACATCCTTCATGCCCCCCCCCACACACCCCCCTCTTAGCAGTCGACATTTAAAGACAAAACCGCCCTCTCTTCGCCGGCCCCACGACTCGGCGATGTCCCCGACTAGGTCCCGCGTCCTTATCCCCGCCCGTCAGCCTACCCCACAAACTCACCCACATCCTTCATCCCCCCCACACACACCCCTCTCTTAGCAGTCGACATTTAAAGACAAAACCACCCACATCCCACACGCCCCCCCCACACACCCCCCTCTTAGCAGTCGACCTTTAGAGACACGAGGGATGTTGCTTGGAAGAAGGCGGAAGTGGGCATCCCGTTCCGTTGTTGGACACAGTTGTAAGCGTTGGGGGAGGAGGAGGCAAGTCGTGATGCTAGAGATGCACTCAATGCACTCCACTCCGGTCTCGTAGAGAGCGGAACGAAAACGGATCGTTATTACAAGAAGCGGGGAAGTTGGCGGCGCGCCTAAGTCTGAGTGCCAGTTGGCTTGCCCGAAAGTGCAATTTCGTCATGGGCCTTGCGCCAGTACGCACCATGTTGACCGATTCCGGTGATGAGGTGCTTATTGTGGTCGTAGAGGAGCGTGTTGCGGGCCTCGGCCGATTGATCGGCGCCAAGGCAGGCGGCGAGACCACGGAGGTCAGGCTTGCACGTGTAAACGTAGTCTGAAGGCAAGGGGAGTATGGGTGCCGTAATATTGTGGCGGCGGCGGAAGAGGTGAACAGCGGCGCGGGCGCCGCCGAGATGCCAATCGTCAATCACAACGGCGCCCCCGGGCGAGAGGTGGGGATAAACGGCGTCGAGGGCGTCGAGGACACCGTCAAAAGCGTCCGCGTCGATGCGCAGGAGGGCAACAGTGGGCGCATCTGGGGGCGAGGCGCGAGGCGCTGTTTCGGAGATGGAGCCAAATAGCGGTGGGAGAGAGTCGTTGAAGAAGCCCGGGACGAAGTGGACGCGGGCGTCCAGAAGGCCATAGCGGCGAAAGTTGTACTTAACAGCCGCCTCGCCGAAGGCAAATCGATCGTCCCAGTCGGCCGTGGGGTCTTCGCGGTCGCCCGGCAAGCTGCGGCGTGGTTTTGGGATCCCGGCGAAGCTGTCAGCGACGTAGACCTGTCGGCTCTGCTCGCCGGGCAGCGTCGCGAGCAGCGCGCGAAGAAAGATGCATGCGCCGCCGCGGAAGACGCCGGCCTCGAGGAGATGGCCCGGCACGTCGTCGTCAAAAAGTGCCCTGACGAGCAGTTCGAGGTGCACCAAGTCAGCGGCGGAGAGCGTGGTGTGGTACCGTCGTCGAGCGCGCTCGGCTTCGTCTCCGTGAGCGCCGGTCGCGAGGCCGCTGACGCCCGAGGCGCGCCAGGTCGCAGTCCACGGGTGCTCGCAGCTCACCGAGACGGGATTCACGGCGGTGCCCGGTCCGCAATCCCGGTCTTTCCAGTCGTCGGCCTCAAAGTCGGCGTGGACAAAGTTTGTCAGACTGCGTCGAACGAGATCGAGGTACGGGTCGGCGAGCCGGGTAGCGACGTCGCCGTTTGGCACGCCCAGACACACGGGCGGCGGCGGCGCGAGGCTTTCGTGGTGGCAGGTGCGCCTCTCGATACCAACGTCGTACACCGAGAGCGCGCTCGATGACTGCGACTCGGCGCCTCGCAGCGCAGCGGTTGTGCGCGCGACGGCCCATTCTCGCACGTACCCCCACAGCGCGTGGTCGCCACCTTTGTCCCGCGCTGCGAGTGCCCAGCACCAGTTCTTGAAGATGGCGAGGCAGGGCTCCACGATGGTGGCGGGCGCGACTGCCGCTTCGCCGCACCACGACGCGAGCCCCGCCAGCGCGACGTCGGCGACGTGCGTGTCGCCGCGCACCAAGTACGCGAGTGCGGCGTTGTTACGCAGCTCGAGTGAGGCCTCGAGGTCCAAAGCCTCGAGCTTCGCGTTTAGCGCATCGATCGCGGGGGTCTCCTCCGCGTTGAAGAGCTCGGAGCCCGTTCTCCTAGTCGTCGGGGAAAACTGTGCGCGCGCCGGAAGGCCCTCGAGACTAACGAGCGCCCGCGGCACCAGCCTTTCCTGGGCGGCAGCAACTGCGAACATCAAACCTTGTAGCGCCATTTAAATACTTTAGTTTCGGGACCGGAACACCACAGGAGTACACTTAACCCTATAAAGCCTTGGTTTGGGGATTTGAAAATCCGCTCTCCGGTTCGTTCATGCTCGTGTTGTTGAACCACTTTGCACGGGTGGCCGGCATGAGGGTCATCCCCCACGGCGAAGGCTGGGAGTGGAGGTACCAATTCCATTGACTTCATCACTTGTTTTAAGGTATTTTGCGCCGTGTGCCGAGCATCGAGGGCCGTGGCCGCGCGAAGATATTTACTTTCCCGCCAATCCGAGCGTCGGCCTCAAACTTCGCAACGCCGACCCCAACGCGCTCGAGATCAAGGTGCTGTTGCAGGATCATGACGGCGTTGGACTCTGGCGCAAGTCGTTGCTTTTCGGTTGCGTTGACCCGGCGTCGTCGAGCCTGTTGCCTTCGGCACGCGACGCGGTCCTCGCCGCGGGGGCGCCATCCTTCGACCTCGTGCCCGTCCGTGTCCACTGCCGCAAGCGCAAGGTCCCCACACCCACCGGCGAGTTGTGCGACTGTGTCTTCACGGCTTACCTAGGCGATCGTTTTCTCCTTGCCGAGTCGTACACGTCGCGCAGCGTCGAACTTGTCGATTCGAGGCTCATCGCCAATGAAGTTGCCCACCTGCAGCTGCCTTCGGCTGCTCGCGTCGCGTCCTTTCCCGAAATCGTCTGCGACATCGCCCGCAGGGCGCTCGCCCTTATCGGCGGCACGAAGCCTCCTCCGTGATATCTCTACTGTATCGTACAGGCCACGACGGGAGCGGCCCTCGAGGTCCTCGCTTTTCCAGTCTTGGCAGCTTTGAGCTAACTACCCGCCTGACGGCCAGTCTCGTTTTTATGCGCACCTGCCCACTTTCTTTCTCTCTCTCTCTTTTTAGCGGGGGAAGTGTGTGTCGCGTGCAACCGAGAGATGAGCCGGGGCCGAAATAATCGATCGAGAAAAAAGTAGCGAGGCTCCGAGCTCGAGCGAAGATACGCCGGGCGACATCGTGTGCGTTATTATTAGGGAAAAGTCATGTTTCCAACCACCATATAAGTTTGGTCGCCGTAAACCTTCAACAAGTTTGGTCACTTAAGTTTGGTCAATCCATCTCTTGGCTAACTACCCGCCTGACGGCCAGTCTCGTTTTTATGCGCACCTGCCCACTTTCTTTCTCTCTCTCTCTTTTTAGCGGGGGAAGTGTGTGTCGCGTGCAACCGAGAGATGAGCCGGGGCCGAAATAATCGATCGAGAAAAAAGTAGCGAGGCTCCGAGCTCGAGCGAAGATACGCCGGGCGACATCGTGTGCGTTATTATTAGGGAAAAGTCATGTTTCCAACCACCATATAAGTTTGGTGGCCGTAGACCTTCAAATTTGGTGGCCGTAGACCTTCAACAAGTTTGGTCACTTAAGTTTGGTCAATCCGTCTCTTGGTTGACTAAACTTGCGCCCCCTTGAAAAGCCTTCTTAAGTTTGATTTTAAGAGCCAAAGTTTGGTCAATAATGTGGAAGTTTGAGGAGTAGTGATCAAACTTGTTGACCAAACTTACAAGGTTATTATTAGTCAAACTTGAAGGGCTGATTGATCAAACTTAATGCAACTTCGGAGTGACCAAACTTAACTGATCAAACTTCTATTGAAAATGACGAAACTTGTAAAGTTTTCCTTAAACATACATCAAAATAGATCAAACTTAAAAGAAATTGACCAAACTTATTGACGACCAAACTTGACCGATCCCTTATTATTATCAGTGGTGGTGATGACGAGGCAATGTCGAGTTCGGAAATCGTACACTATACTGCCCTTCAGTGTACAGGGTAAGGAGTCAGCTGTTCCTCGCCGAGATCGACATGGCCACTCCTATCCAACAATCGGCTTTGAGCTCGGGCGTCGCCCGCGATGTGCGACCTCTGCTCGACCTCATCGACGAGCTACGGTCGATGGGGATCGAGCAGGACTTACCGCTTCCGCAAATCGCTGTGATGGGAGACCAGAGTTCGGGTATGTGTCGATGATGCTTGCGAGGCCCACCTGACGCTATCGCAGGGAAATCGTCCGTGCTGGAAGCCCTGTCGGGGGTCCCGTTTCCTCGCGGGACCGGCCTCGTGACGCGGTGCCCCTGTCAACTCACAATGAAGCGAACGGATACGCCGTGGCGCGGGCGCATCGGCGTCCAAGGAAGCGACGATATCTCGTCAGTGAACTCGCCGGGGGAGCTGACCGCTGCCATCGAACGCGTCACTGCCGCTCTGACGGCTGGGAGCTCGGGGTTTTCGAGCGACTGTATCGTGGTCGAAGTCCGCGCGCCGAACGTCCCTGATTTGACGCTGATCGACTTGCCCGGGATCGTCCGCACGGTGACTGCCGGGCAAGACGCGAGGGTTATCGGCGACGTGAACACGATGATCGAACGCTTCTTGAAACAGGAGCGGACGATCGTGTTGGCGATCGTGCCGGCGAACCAGGACGTCGCTACGGTGGACATATTGGAGCGCGCGTTGCGAGTCGACCCGACGGGCGAACGAACGATCGGCGTCTTGACCAAGCCCGACCTCGTCGGCGAGGGCGCCGAAGACGAGGTCGTGTCGGTGCTCCGGAACGAACGCAAACCGCTCAAACTGGGGTACGTGATGGTGAAGAACAAGTCTGCCGCGGAGTTAAAGTCGGGTCGCCCGAGCGACGAACGGCGCTACTTTCGCGAGCACAACGTCTGGAAAACCTTGCCGTCCGAGCTCCTCGGGATCCAAAATCTCACCACGAAACTCACCAAGCTTCTGACGAAGCGTATCGAGAAGGTCTTGCCAGAGTTGAAGTGGGAATTGCAGGAACAGTTTGCGGAGACCGAAGCCGCCGCCGAGCGACTCGGCGCGCCGCCGCCCGAGACGCCCCGAGAACGAGCCAAGCTCGTTTTGAGGTTGTTCGCCGACTACTGCTCCATCCTACGCCACGCCTGTCGCGGCGATTACAGAGAACAAGTCCTGTCGCAAAATGTTGAGTTAAGACTGCGATCGGGCGCGGACCGTATCTTTCACACATTAGAAGACGCCATCGGTCAACAGAAACCCGAATTCGAAGCTGCCGACTTTACGCTCAAACTCCATCAGGAGCTCAAGGCGTTGCGAGGACGAGAGCTTCCCGGGCTGCTCAATTCCTACTTCTTTTATGGCTTCATGGCACGACACGTCGAGATGTGGCGCCCGCTGATCGAAGGCGCCAAGACGGCCCTTTACGACTCGTCCTTCGCGGCGACGGCCGCTCTCGCGACCGAGCTCCTCCCCGCGTACCCCGGCATGGCCCAGGCGGTGCGTGACCAAGTCGCCGAGTACCTCGACAGTTCGGCCGACGCGATCGCGGAGAAGATCGAAGAAGTTTTTAAGCACGAGTCGGATCCTTTCATTTCGAAAAACGAACTCAGCGATGCCATTCTCAAAGTGCGGTTCGAACGCTTCGAGCGTGCTCTGGACACGGTTATGACCGCGTGCGGCACCGGACCCGCCCAAGCGGCCAAGACGGTCGTCGCCGAAAGGAACCAAAAGGAGACCCAGGCGAGCACTGCGCAGGCCAAGCTTGCCGAGAGCCACGCCGCGACGCCCTCCGAAGAAGACAAAGTTCCTGACGAAAAAGAGCGCAAAAAGAAGGACGACCTCAAGGAGCATCCGTTGAAGGAGCTCGTGCTGACATCCTTGGGCCGGTGGTACATGGCGAACCACGGGGTGCGAACCAGCGCGAGTGTGTGTGTGTGACGCTTTGCCCGCAAAGCTTAATGGCGTGTGTGTTGCTTGTCCTTCCTTCCTTCCTTCCTTCCTTCCTTCCTCGAGAGCGTTCTCTCTCACTCTCTCTAGAATTGTGCGCCTGACTCTATGTGTAGGTCACGAGCATGTCTATGGTCGAAGACATGCGCACCGTTCTTATCGCGTATTGGGGCGTCGCGGCAAAACGTATCACTGAAAACACGTGCATGCTTTTCGAGACTCATCTCCTCGCGGTGATGGCGGAAGACGTCGAGAAGCAGCTCTTGTCTCTGGCGCAGACACCCGACGGCGACGCGGACACGTCGACGATCGACACGCTCCTCGCTCAAGACGACGATATTCGCAAGCAACGCGAAAACCTGAAGAAAAAGAAGGATCGCGTCGCCGCGGCGCTCAACTCGGTCGGCAGATTCGCACCAAATCTGGTCGCGCGGCCGCGAGAGCCCAAGAAAGAGGAGCCGCCTAAGGTGCCGACGGTCCCCACTCCGGGTGTCGCGCCAACCCTAGTAGTTGAACCAGAAGGCCAGCTGATTGAGAGTTTCGCGTTCACCTCAAACGGCGACAACGCCGGCTTCATATATTGGCTCGGCACGAGCGGTCGCCGCGAGAGGTTCCAGAATCCGCACGATAAGGGTAGGCTGAGGATCACGTCGAGCGGACTCGAAATTGGGACCGAATCGCTCCTCGTTGCGCGCAAGCGAATGCCGTGCTGGACAAACGACATGGAGGGGTCGTGGATTTGCGTCGATTTTGGCAGAAACCGCACCTTTAAGCCGACGCACTACACGCTCTGCAACGGCGCGAACGAACCGGGCTTTGACGTGCTCTCGTGGGCGTTCGAGGGCTACCACGCGCCGTCGGAATTGTGGACCGATCTGCACTCCCCCGACTCGCCGCAGCGAGACTTGCCTTCTCCCTGGGGGGTCGCCACCTTCGGCGTCTCCACGCAAGCCTCGTTCCGCTACCTCCGCATCCGACACACCGGCCTCAACTCGCGCGCGACGCATCAATTGCCGATCTGCGCCTGGGAGTTCTACGGACACCTCTACGCTATCCCAACCACCTGATTTCCGACTTTTTCGAGCGCCCTTCTGTCTGCGCCTTGCCCTCTCACGCACCTTAATGGTCGAGGCTGCTGCGACATCAAGTCTTCTTTTCCCGATTATCTTTGTCCTGATGCTATACACAAATACCCTCCGATCCCGCCACCCAGTGCAATTCTGTACAGCAACCACCACCACCACCACCGAGAAATGCGACGTTCTCACAGAACGTGGCGAGGTGGGAAATGGCTTACGAAGCTGAGTCGGCTTGCGGCGACTCGGAGGAGGTTCACCCGAGGGCAGCTACGTTTGTCGTGCGGGACCCATCGTAGCGATGGCTGACGATTTCACATTCACATTGTCTTATCAACCATTTGTCGGTCCCAGCTCGGTCGGATCCTAGGCTGGTCGAGAGGCTGCGGAGCAGGCATCGAGAACCGCGGTATCGTTGGCTATGCGCGAATTGCGGATATCGGAAGGGCGTTCGGCGGCCCAACATCCGACTGAATTGTGGGAGTCCAGCTCCCGGATGCGGGTGTGCACGATCTTAACTCGAACCTGGTTAAGTCGTGCTCGGGATGTCCGTAGTTTGCGGTGGCTGTGCACTGAGCCCTTCGTCTGGAACCTCCGGCCCGAAGGCGGTCTGTGCCCACTCTGGCGGCTCGATTGGGTGAGGGCATGGTGCGGTGGGCTGCCCGCTCGCAAGCGCGGGATTCGGCACAAGCGGAGGCTCCAGCGACGCGGCGACCATGCTTTCTGGTGGCGCAGGCGAAATAGATGAGCTCAAAGGCTGGGTAATTGGATCGGCTGTCGTGGACGGCGGAGAGTCTAGTGCGGTACTGCCGGGCGCGATTTTGAAACGTGGCCGGACGTATGGATCGGGTGGCGGCGTTTCTTTCAAGGCCCAAAGCTGGCGGTGCTTCAGTAAGGCGGCCTCTTCTGAGCAGGGCACGAGGTGGGCTAAAACCGGCTTCGGATTCCCGGCTCTGCGGAAGGGTCGTGCTCGGAGCATGAAGGGCGTCGAAGGGCCGCCGGTCTTCTTGACCAAGCATAGGCAAACCTCGTCAGCACAGCCCCTGAAATGGTTCAGGACCTTAGTGCGAATGTCCGAGTCGAGATCATGGAAAACACAGTTCTCGACGAAGTCCTTATCCTTTATCTCCGTCGGATCATCGTATCCGAGCATAAGAGCGAGTGCCGGGTCACACATCGCCACCTTGAGACCATCTTCGGGTTCTTTCCCGGGGTATGGCCACAGCAGCATGCGCCTCACGATACGTTTGACCAGCGCGAATCGGGGCGGCCCTTTGGTGCTTTTGCTGTTGTTGTTGTTCTCGATTTCATTGCTGCTGCTGTTATCCGTTGTCCGAGGCCGCTTGGGCGCCGTCGTCGCCGCCGACTTGACTGTCTCAGAATCTTGCTTTTGCCTTAGCTGCTGTGGCACTGCTTCAGCCCGCTGTTGCGGCTGCCCCGGCAGGAACGCACGCGGCCTTAGAATGCGGGACACGAGGGAATGTGCCGTCGTGGGCATGACCGGAGCGGCGACGATCTCGTCGAAGCAGCCCGACGTCATGTACCCCCAGGTGTCGACGGCGGCCATCTCTTCAAAGGTTCGGGCTGCGGCGAACATGTTCGCCAAGCTTGGATGCACTAGGGCCACGAACGCCGGCGGTCGTTTGAGCCGAGACGTGTCCTCTCGCAGGAGTCGTGCCGTCTCGACGGCCAGGCGCCCATCAGAGACGGCCACCAAGACCATCGCTGGTTCTTCGCAGCGTGCTAGCAGGTGTCGCGCCCACGTGAGCTCCCAGGTCACCCACCAGTGCACCTCGAGCTCGGGTGGCGCGACTGCAGCGAGGAGGCGACCCGTCTCGTCCATAACCGCGTTTGTTCTTCCGAGGTTGGGATCCTCCGACGCCACCAAAACCACTTGCGCCACCAGCTTCACGCAATAAGCCGCTGCTCCCATTGCCTGGGGCTGCGACTGTTGCGGCTGCGGCTGAAACGGCGGACGCGGTGGCTGTAGCGGCTGCGGACGTGGTGGCTGTTGCGGCTGCTGCTGTGGACGCGGTGGCGGCTGATGCTGCTGTGAGAACACGACGATAGAAGGTGTCTCCATGCCCCCAGCAATTTCCTCCCTCGTTGGCTCACGCCACCGCCTCAACGGGGTCGTGATTTTCGCAATAGGGCTCACCGCGCTGCATCACGTCGTTTTCAGAAAGTCAATGAGTCAATAAGTCTTTAAGTCAATCATGTACTGCTTTCAAACTTTAAATTATATTGACGTCTACAACTTCTCTTGATTCATGTAAGTAAGTTCTTATATGTGACGTCGAGGCCCTGGTCACCTCCTCGTTGAAGTGTCGTGCCACCCACCCTTCTGGAAGGTTCCGCTGCAGCACGCGTTCCTTCCTACTTCACGGCGCCGGGGGGGGGCTTCACATCATCTTCTGAGCGGGGGGAAGCGGGCAAACTCCATTGCATACTCCAAGGGGAGTTTCTCCGCCTTTATTCGCGAGCTCGTCAGTGTCGCCACTCGATCTTCTCGCCGACTTGGAGAGACTTGGCCGCAACAAGGCCTCTGCCAATTGGAACTCATAATCTACCCCTTTCTCGCCAGCGTCTCGTCGGCAGCACCATAGTCGTCGTTTCTGGCGGCGGTCGTACATGTGCCACTGGCTGGTGGCATTGAGTGGCAGCTTGCCAACACGATAAGATGTTAGTATGTAGCCCGTCGAGACATTCACCAGCGGCAACATCAAACGAGCGAGCCTAGAAGTGCCCCGACCCCGCTCCAAGCTGCAGGCAACTTCGCTCTCGGAGCGAAGCATGTTGTCGCATCCCAGCAGGTGAATGGCCGGTATGGCAGGCACTAGCAAGTCGTGAGTTAGTTAGATAGTTATCGGCAGAAGGTAGGCTGGCACATGCTGTTCGTCGCTGCCACATCTGATGGAAAAACCATCAGGTGACAACCAAGTTCGGGTGATGCGGCGACGACGATTCGTACTTGCCATGCACCTCCACTTCCTCCTCCACGAGGAGCTGTTCAGGTTGGCTTCGAAATTCTTCAGCATCAGGCGGTGCGGAAGCAGGCGAAACCCTGCCAAGCTTGGGCGATGGGTCGCGTTGCTCCTCGGCGTGTTGTTGGGGCTGGTTTGGAAGATCGATGCTTGGCAATGCGTCTCGCAGCGCTGCCTTATTTTCGCCAAGCGTGGCCACGCAGTCGAGAAACTCGTCGTCGTCGTCGTCGTCGTCAAGAAAGGAGGGCCGCGGCGGCGGTCGCTCGTCAGAGTGACTTCTGAGGCCCAGAGCGGCTCGAATCATGCGGGCGCTGTCGGCGGCACCCGTAAGGCTGCGTTGTTTTTCGAGCGATTGGCGGAGCTTGCCTAGCACTAGCTCGACGTCCCGGTCGGAACCTCCCGGCGGCTCCGGGTCAACCGTCCGCCGTCGTCTCTCGTCGGCGCGTCGCAATACGTTCTCAACTTCGTTTTTGGAGGCGAGATATTCGTAAAGCGAGACGGCTCGCTTGGGTGGCAGTGGTCGTGGCTCGGGTGGCGCCAGGACCTCGACTTGGACGCTCGCCTTGCGTCTGTTGCGGTCGGCGGCGATTCTCTTTCGGAGCTCGGTGCGGCGTGCGTCTCGTGCCGCGGCGCGAGACGACTTCTCCTTGCGGGGCCGATTTTTCTCGGGATGTCGCGAAGGTTGACTCTCCTTTGGCTCCGGCACCGCGACGGGCTCCTCCGCGGGGGAGGCGGGCTCCTCGGCACGAATGGACCTTTCGTCTCCGAAGGGTGGTTTTTCATTGCGCGGAGGAACCACCACCACTTTGAGAACGGTAGATGGATTTGTTTCCCCTGGAGGAGCTTGGTCGCCTGTTGGAGCCTGTTGACGCGATAGTCGATCGTCGTCCGCGGCGGGCAGCGGAGCCTCGGACGACGGGGGAATCTTGTCCGCGAGCGGTTCCCCCACCTTGGCCTCTGGCGGTTCGTCGGGTGCCTGTGCATTCGCGCCAATGTCGAATGGAACGCGGAGGCGGTAGACGGCGGGCTTGCGGATTTGAGCGAGTTGGTCCCGGAGATTGCACATGCGCGCCTCGAGATTTCCGAGCCATTCCGTAGACTCCTCCTCCTTCACCTCCTCCTCTTCCTTGTCATCAGCCGGATCGTCGTTGTCATCAGGTTTCCTGATGCGCTCGCGCCTCGACTCTTCGACGCGCGCCCTCACAGCATCTCTGACTCTACGGGCCTCGGCCTCGTCTCTCTCGCGCGCCACAAAATCCGCCAGCTTGGACTCCTGGCGGCGCGAGGCGTCGGGCGAGGGCGGGTCCCATTGAGAGTGGCCGGTCGCCTCGTGGACGTAGAACCACTTGTTGGACGCCAAGTCACGCTTGAGCCACCAGCCGTCGCCGAGCATGCGGTAGTTTGAGTCGTCGTCCTCGTCCTCGTCGTCGTCCTCCACTTCGTCTTCGTCTTTATCTTTATCTTTGAGGGGTTCCTGGACGACCTGGAGCCGACGGAGTTGGCGCGCGCGCTCGGCGCGCTCGAGAGCCGCCCTCTCGGCCTTCGCCGCGCGCTCGACGAATCTCGGTGGCGCGCGCTGCGAGTCGCGCGGCGGCGCGGCGACGGGCGCCGCCGGCTCGGTCCAGCTCCGGACCTTGTCGGCGGCGCGCTGCACGACCGGCGTCGCGAGGACGTCGGAGATGTCGGGCCGGAGCGCGGGATTCTTGGCAAGGAGCGACGCGAGGAGCGGCGCGAGGTCGGCGCTCGCGAGGCGTGGCGCCGGGCCGCCGATGACGCGCTTGACGAGCGCCGGGACGGAACGAGCTTCGAAAGCGCGCTTGAGCGCCGCGAGCTCGTAGAGCACGCACCCCACACTCCAGACGTCGACCTTGTAGTCGTAGGGCCTGTCGTCAAGGAGCTCGGGCGCCATGTAGCAGGGCGTGCCGATGTTTGTCGCGCACAGCTCGCCGCTGCGGTCGAGAACCTTGGAGATGCCAAAGTCGCCGAGCTTGACGACGTCGTTGCCCGCCTGGTCTCGCGTCAAGAACACGTTCGACGTCTTGACGTCGCGGTGCACGACTCGCTTCGCGTGCACGTATTCGAGCGCCATGCACAGCTGCGCGAACATGTGCACGACCACGTCCTCGCTCGGGCACCGCCCCGCCCGTTTCCGCGTCGCGACCCACTGCTCGAGGTCCCCTCGCTCGCAAAACTCCATCACGATGCACAGCTCGTGCCGCCGCGGCTCAACAAACGACTCGAGATGCGACACGATCTGAGGATGCCGTAGCGTCGCGAGCAGCTTGGCCTCCTGTCGCACCATCCGTGCCTCGCGTTTCGTCAGCCGAGCGAGCGCAATCGTCTTGATGATGCACTCGAGGCCGTCGCGCCGCCGCGACCGCATGGCAAACCCATAGCTCCCGCGCCCGATCACCTTACCGCGTGTGTAATTATCCATGCAGCTTCCGCGCCGTCGTCTAAGACCGACACGCGCAGCTATAGATGCTCAAGATGCTAACTTTCTAACATTGTGGTCGGGACCACTGCTGAGGTCCGTTGAGGACCTTTTTTTGTTCGCACACGAGGTTGCGGGACATCGACAAGTGCTCCGCCTCGCTTTTGCGGGTTGCTCCTTCCCTACTCGAGACGCCGTACGCAGTGGTAACCGGGGGGGGGGGGGTGGGCGTACTGCAGTTTCAGGCGACTGACAGCATGCCCGGGAATGACGTGAAGACGTACCTCGACTTGACGTCGCAACAGCAATAATAGTTCCTTCGTCGTTTGCAATGGCCGTGATACCCTTTGAGATTATTTCTTACCCCAGAAGGAGCGTTAGCGCCAGGATACCCCCCTAACGCTTCAAAAAAGGATGTCCATCCCGGATTACGAAAAGCTCCGCGAGCGGCAACGCTTCGTGCGCGAGCGCGCGTGGGAGCTGCACCAGCGCGAGGTCGAGAAACTCGGGCTCCCGAAAAAGAGGAGGAAGAAGAAACGGTCTCGAGGGGAAAAGCTCCGACGCGCCGAGGTGAAACTCAGCGCTATGGTCGAATCCTACGGTCTCGAGCTGCGAGGGCGCGTGCCAACGCACCGCGTGCCGCAGTCGGGCTTGCCGCGGAGGAGATGGTTCCAAGAGGTGCCACCCACAGAGTGGTTCCGACACCGCAAGCTCGTCGATCCGTGGATACGGTATCACTCGGAGATCCATTGTCCGTCGAGACATGACCTCGGTCGTTCGGAGGTCGTAATCATGCAGCGTGTCGCGAGAGGCGGGCTCGCCAGGCTGTGCGCGCGGCGCGAGAAGCACGCCAAGCTCTGCGTGGCCGCGCTTCGTCGCCGCGAACGGCGCCGCAGCAAAGCCGCGGCGACGGTGCAGGCGTTTGTGCGTGGCGTGTTGGTGAGACGGCGGTTGCAACGCCGTGCGCGTCGCGATATGATGGCGGCCCGAGCGCTGGCCCGCGAGCTCGACCGGCACGCCCGAATCAAGGAGACGGCGGCCGCGAGACGCATCCAGAGGTGTGTGCGCGCCCGTCTCGCTGCCGGTGCCGCGCGCAAGATCCAGACCTGGGTCCGGAATGTCTTGGCGCGCCGCTACGCCGTCCCTTACGTCGCGCATTTCGGGAACTATCGCGATTGCCCGTGCTGCCGCCGGCGTCCGGGGAAGTTTGCGCGCATATTCGGCCGTTACTCACACCTCCGGCGCACGCCGCCTCCGCACGTCGCGACCCGCTTCGAAACCCTACGTCGACTCCGGCACCAGCTCCTCGACTTCGAGGGCGACACCGTCGTTGACGATGACGGTCGAGGTCTTCGCCACCACGATGATCCAGCGCTCGTCCGCCTCGTCTCCGCCCAAGTCCGCCACCTGCTCGACCTTCTCTCGAGAGGCGCCGCTGATGAGTCCGATCCTCTCTAATTTGTGGGTAGGTCGTCGTCGTGACACTACTTTAATGATGACCCCCGGCGGAGGACGCAGATCCAATAGTCCAGAGACAAACATACAAACCCTCGGCGGCGATGTGGCGGCGACGAACGTGACCACGCAGGAGCATGCTGAGGATAAGCAGTCGACGGCTCGCCGCCGCGACGGGTCGCGGAATGAGGCCCCTGGTTTTCCGAAGAAGCTTGGCAACTGCAACAACGCCGCCGGAAGAGCGTTCGTCGTGGCGCGAGGAGGAGATCATGGGAGCGAGCGCTAGCGCCCCGCCGGTCCCTCCGATTCCCGAGGAGACGGCGAGCCTGCCCCAGGTCGACTCGGACGTGCTGCTGGAGACGGTGGTGGAGGCGGTTGCGCTGGGGAACTGGCCGTCTGACTACGCGCTGAGCGTCGTCTCTTTCGCGCAGTCGCTCGGATTGCCTTGGTGGGGCGCCATCGTGGCGACGACCTTGGGGTTGCGAAGCCTCATGCTGCCGTTGTCCCTCGAGACGATGAAGCACGCGGGCCGCATGCAAAATGCCAAGCCAGAAATCGAGGTGCTGCAGGAGCGCGCCAAGCTCGACGCGTCCAAGGACGAGCGACGCGCCAAGCTGTACCAACGGCAGATGCAGGCAATTTTGGCCAAGCACGACATCAAGGTGTGGCTCGTGTTCGCGTTCCCGATGGCGCAGTTGCCCGTGTTCACCTCGATGTTCTTCGGGCTCCAAAAGCTTGGGCGGCACTTTCCCGACGCCGCTCACGGCGGCGCTCTCTGGTTTCAGGACCTGACGGCGAGGGACCCCTACCTGGCGTTGCCGATCGCCACGAGCATCTTGTTCATCGGCATGATTGAGCTCGGCGCCGACGGCATGAACGCGTCCTCGAGCTCGGGTTCGCAGCAGCGATTTTTCAAGAACGTGATGCGCGGCCTCGGAGTCGCGATGGTGCCTCTCACGGCGACTATGCCGGCTTCGGTCTTCTGTTATTGGCTCACGGCAAACCTCTTTTCGCTCGTCCAGACCACCATCCTTAACAAGGTTCCGGGCGCGCGCAAGGTCTTGGGTCTGCCGCTTCTCCCGAAGAACGCGGGCAAAAAAGAGAATATCGTGACCGAACTCAGGGAAGCCTGGTCCAACGCCGCCAAAGCGATCTCGGCGGCGCGCAAGAAGAACGAGCCGCCCAAGGTGGCGGCGGACGTCTACGACCGCAAAAAAGCGAGCAACGCTTTCCTCGCATCTCGCGGCCACACACCCCTCGACACCTATTCATCGTCGTCGTCGTCGTCGTCGTCGTCCAAGCAACGGAAATCCGCACCACCGGGGGAGTCGGCCGCAAACGCCGTTTCCTCCTCCACCCTCCCCCCCTCGTCGGCGCCATAACCATCTTTCCGTCTTTTCCAGGAGACAATACTCTTAGATGATGATGATGATGATGATGATGATGTCCTACTACTACTACTACTACTACTAATGCTAAGCGATGTCGGGAGCTCGTATTAACCGTGGACGGTGGGTGATGGAATGTCGACGGTGGCTCTCGCGTCAACGTAACAGGCTGCTCGCGCGCCGAGAGGATCATCGGTGCACGGTGCGAGCACCATGCTGCTGCTGCTGCTGCTGCTGCTGCTGCTCAAAATTATTTGGGGCGGCCGCATCGAGAAAGTATATGGACTGGAGGAGCGACCGGCGGAAAGCGGCGCCGCTGACTTGGGGGAAGAACCGGTCGTGCGCGCAGGAAGGATAAATAGATAATTGGGCACGACATCGCGGAGGCGAAGAGTCAGCGTGCGTTCTTGACGAACTTGACGAGGACGGCGGCCGAGGCGAAGAGATTGAGCGTGCCGTAGGCAAAGAGAGCAAAGTAGCCAGCTCCCGAGTTGGCCGGCGGCGTTGGGTGCCCTATGCGCCCGAAGAGGTAGAGGATCGGGCCGGCGATGGTCGGGCCGAGGCAGATGCCGATGAAGGCGCCGACGCCCCAGATGCCCATGTATTGCGCGGATTCGCTCGCGCTGGGAGAGAGACGAGATTAGCAGACAACAAAACAAAAAGACGTCAAACAAAACAAGTCGCTCACTTGGGCAAGGTGTCGACGGCGAGAGCGAGGTCAACGGCCTGGTAGGCGCCGTTGCCGAGGCCACCGAGGAGACCCCAGGCGAGGACGTGCTGGGGTGTCGCGGGCGTGGCGCCGAGGCCGAGCATGGCCACGGACATAAGGACGCACGCGAAGACGACGACGGGCTTGCGGCCGAGCTTGTCGCTGAGGGATCCGGCGGGGACCGCGGATATGATGCCCGCGACATAGCCGACGAGCGCGACGGTCGCGACGCAGCGCGCGGGGTCGTCGGGCGGCATGATCGCCAGGAAGACGGGCGAGTCGGTCGCGCGGACGCGGTCTCGGATGAAGTACTGGAGAAAGGCCTGTACCGATCCGCCAGTGTAGTAGAGGGTTCTGGAAATCCACACAAAGGCAAAGTCGGCCGTCGCGGGGTCGGTCGGCGAGACGTAGTAGCACGACCGGAGCTGCTTCCAGGAGAAGGGTTCGTCGACGTCGTCCATCGGCGACGAGAGGAGAAGGGCGTCGTCGTCGTCGTCGACGACGTCGTAGGCCGCGCGGCGCTCAGATTCCGAGGTCGCGCCGCCCCAGAGGGTGATGGTGGCGGTGACGACGACCGAGACGATGTAGAGGCAGTAGAGCGCGTTGAGATCGTCGGCGACGAAATAGAAAGAAAAGCCGGCGAACGCGCCGGCGACCTGCTGGAGGGTCGCGATTCCGTTCGCGAGGCCAGTCTGGCTCGGCGGGACGAGGTCGGGGACGAGCGAGGTCGTCGCCGTATAGGCAAAATTGAGCGAGACCATCGAAACCAAAAAGGCCAGCGCGTAGAGCGCGGCCGACGTCGACGAGAGTCGTCGCGAGACGTACCACTGCGCCATCAACGACACCGTCAAGATGCTCGACCCCCCCACGATAAACGGCTTTCGTCGTCCGAACCGCGACGACTTTCGCCGGTCCGACAGGTACCCCGCGATCGGACACACGAGCTGCGAGACGCCCGCGATGGCGAGAAACCCGGGCAGCACCACCGCGGCTTCCGACGGCGCGAGCCGCGCCGCCTCGAGCGCCAGGGTGATCATCCCGTACGTCGAGAGAAGCAGCCCCGTCGAAAACAAAAACGCCGAGATGCTCACGAGACGCCACGCCGACAGCTTTTTCTGCTGCGGCGGATGATGGTGCCCGCTCGTCGTCGTCATCGTCGTCGTCGTCGTCTTGCTCTCGTCGCGCCGCGGCTTGACGGTCGCCTGGTCGCCACCCACGTGCGCGGGCAGCGCCAGCTGGCTGCTCGCGCTGTTCATCACTTGCCGCTGCGAGAGCGGGTCGTTCTGCATCAAAGGGGCCTTCTCCCCTCTCATGCGCGCGGTGTCGACCGGCACCTTTTTCAGCAGAGTCAGAGACTCTGTTGGGAAGGGTAACAGTTATTACTGTTTTGTTTGTTGCTCAGGAGGAGAAAGAAAAGACGTGCCTGGTGACGTCAGGTATTCATTCTCATGCGGTGGTGGGTGTTCGCGGTCCCGTCGCGCGCCATAAGCGCGGCTCAGCTGGCGTGCGCGGCGGCGTTCCACGTCGTATTGCGCCAGGCCCCCGAGGTCGAAGCGACCCTCGCCGCGCTCACGGTCGGCGGGCTCTTCGGCGTCGCCATCGCGTGGGTCGGCATTATCTACGGGTTCGCCCCGTCGGGGCGCGTCGTCGTCGGGCTCGGGGCGTGGTACTTTATGGGTGTGCTGTTGGACAAGCGGCCCCGGACCCCGCCGCGTCCTCGCGAGCTCTCTCGGTTCGAAGCCATGGCCGAGGCGTTCTACGCGGCGAGCTTCAGATACTTTCCTATGACGCTGAGCGTCGCGGCCGAGACCAAGGCCGTCATGACGAACAAGCTCGTGTTCGCGGTGCACCCCCACGGAATCCACTGCTTCCCACTCAACATGTTCGGCTTCCGCAGCTCGCCGCTCCGGCGCGAATTCCCAGAGCTCCGCTGCGTCGGCCTAGCCGCTACCGTCATTTTCTTGCTACCAGGGATTCGGGAGATCTTTATGTGGATGGGCTACGTAGACGCCTCGCGCCAAGTTGCGCGCAGGGCCCTCGACGCGGGAAACTCGATTTATGTCTGCACCGGCGGGGAACGCGAGTCGATGGTGGCCAAACCGGGCGTCGACGTCGTCGTCTTGAAAGCGAGAAAGGGCTTCGTGCGCCTCGCGCTCGCCGCGGGCGCCGACATTGTCCCCGTCTTCGGGTTTGGCAACGCCGACCTCTTCCCGACCTACGGCTTCGCTCAGGCGGCGAGAGACTGGCTCCAGGCGACCTTGTCTATCGCGCTGCCGATTTTCCACGGCCGCTTCGTCGTCACGCCCCTGCCCTACCGCAAGCCCCTCCACGTCGCGCTCGGGCCCCCGGTTTTGCTCCCCAAGCCACCCCCTAACGCCCCGGCGGACTGGCCGCCCCCCAAGGTCGTCGACGAAGCCCACGCCCGATACGTCGACGCCGTCAAACTCCTCCACAAAAAGCACGCCCACCCTGGGAGGATGCTCGAGATCATCTAGGAGGGAAAGAAGACCTACGGCCTCCGCCGCCGCCGCCTCCGGCGTCATCCATTTCATCGGAGACTGCATATACCCCCGATAACGGAAGGATTGGGGCAAGCGGGCGGCCGGCCGTCCGTCCGTCATGAGGAGTGGCGGTCATCATGATCATCGATTCGCATGATGGTAAGGGCGCGGCTCTTGCGGAGGAGCTTGTCGTCGTCTGCGTCAGGGTGCGCTGCGGGGTCGACGAAAGCGTCATAGTGGCCGTAGACGAGTTTCGCGCGGGCCACGTCGCCGCTCTTGTAGGCTCGGGCAGCGTGGTCGAGGACCGCGGTGCGGTGCAGTTCGCACTTGTAGATGTCCGCCTCGTCGGGAACCTTGTCGCGGAGGTCGGGCAGCTCTTCAGCGAGGTCGCGAATGACCTGCTGGACGGTCCGGCCTCTCACGAGTCGGCGGCGGCGGTCCTCGGCCTTGGTCCAGTTGGCGACGGTCGGGCCAAAAACCGTGTCGCGGACGGCCCGCTGCGTTTGAAAGGCCGGCAGCAGCAAGTACGAGTACTTGGCGGCGAGGTCGGCAAAATCGCGCTTGGAGACGTCGGGGCCGAGGCCGTCGAGGAGTTTCGCGACCTTGCGGTCGAGGGTATTGGCGTAGATCTTGGCGATCGCGGCGCGTACCTGCTCCTGCGTGAGTCTCCCGACCTCCTCCGTGTCCATCATCGAAAAGGCCAGAGTCGCGAGGTCGAAGCTGCAGAGAAGCCAGGCGGCGACGGCAAAGTCGCCAAACGAGATTTCGACCCGCCACACGTCGTCCACGGCCACCTCGGGAAGCTGCTTTGGAAGCAACAGCACCTGCACGGCGAAGGGCGACCTCCGGATGCGGTGCGCGCGGAAGAAGTCGGCAACGGTCGGCGGCCGGCCGTCGCGCCGCATCCGAGCGTACGCGACGTACGCGCGGTTCGCCGCGCGCTCGTCGAACAGCCCGACACTCGCGAGCTTCTTCGCCGTCAGGCGGTCGTTCGGATTCACGCCGTGGCGCTCGATGGCAGGCTTCCGCCGCTCCATGGCGCGCTTCGCGAGCCGTGAGACGATATCGCGCAGCCGAGGAGGCTCCTTGGGGCTCGCGGGCAGCGCTGGCCCGAGCCCCGCGGGCGGATCCGGTACTTGGGGCCGCACCCGCCGGCCCCCCCGACGAGGAGCACCCGTCTCCAAAGGAGCCTGCATCATCCTTACCCTTGCTGGGACGATGGACCGGTGTGTAGTACGAAGCGTCTCGTCGTCGGACGACCGGGCATCAGGTCCGCCGAACAGCCGGGGCCTCGGTCGGCGACCTTCGATGCCTTCATGAGGTTGCAGACGGGGCAGCCCGAACGGACGATCGCCGACCGGATTAACGACAAGTCGAGGCCGACGTGGGAGCAGTACAAGAAGGACAACGAACACCGTTTCGACGCCGCCGACCTCAAACAAATGCTCGAATACCGCCGCGAGCTCGACGCCTCGCGAGAGGCCGCGCTTAAGGACAAGAAAAAAAAGCACAAAAAGCACAAGAAGCACAAAAAGAAAAAACGTACGAGAGACGACGATGTTACGGTACGTCCGTCCTCGGCGCTCCACTCTAGGGTGCTCACCATCGACTCGCAGGCGGACGACCGCCGCAAGCGACGACGGCCTGACACATCCTCGGGGGGACCCGTGCGCCTTTCCGAATTCCTCAACAGAGAAGACACCGACGACGACTCGGACGACGACGACAACTTACGCGACTAAGAGACGGCCAGTGCGCGGGGGGCTGTCTATCTATCTATCTATATATCCATCTATGTATCTTGAGCTGCTACATATCTCGAGCGACGACTTAACGGCCCCGCGCTAGTATTCTTCTTTCCAACATTACGCACGGTGCTGGCGGTGTTGCCGTGGGTCGAGTCCGTCTGCGCGCGTGACCTCAAAGTCCTGGCTGTCTAACCCTCATTCCAGAACGGGTTGAGAATATCGGAGGTAAGCGTCAGGGCTGCTCACGGTTTGAAACTGATGGCGGGCGGCGGATGCCATATGCCGACCTGGACTTTCGCAAGCGAACGGATCGACTGACGGTCGGCCAGAAGCAGCTATTGGATCTACATCCTGGCGTTGGAGTGCGACGGATCGCGGGCCGCGTCCAGAGATGACGAGAAGTTCGAGCTCGACGCGGACGAGTCGGAGGACGTGGGAGCGCGGTCCGCAAACGTCATGGAGAAGCTTCGGCCATTACTCACGCGGAGAGCGTTGACTGCGGTTGCGATGGAGGACGGTGCCTCATGAATCCTGAGCCTTGCGAGGGCATCCGCCCTCCCGGCGTAGGTTGGCACCTATTCGCCTCCCGGGCGGGCCGGTTGGCAGCCGGAACGTTCGCAGTGGGACGGGGTATGGCCGGGGGGCGAAGACGGAAGGTTATCGACGAGTTGGTTGTCAGTCACATCGCGGTCTCCTCGTCGCATGGCGACAAGCTTGATGGTCACTCTCCGCCGACCGACCTTTCGGCGCTCCTCGTCTACAGGCCCGTGATTCCGGACTGGCTCCTGTCGGTCCGGCCTGGCTCCCATGCTCGGGTGAGGTCTGAAGTTAGTTAGTTAGTTAGAGCGTTGCCCGTGGTGCTGCTCGTCCGCGTGTCGAAGACAGTCGGGATGGCCGGATATTTCGTGCCGCGGATGCTCTTTCTATTGGAATTCCCAGGGGCAGGAAGCGGAGCCTGAGCCCGATGTCGACTCTTACGTCTCTGACGATCGTCTGTGTCGCCCGACCCGCTCGGGCCGCCGCTTGCGTCGAGCCCCCGTCCCGCGAGCATATTTTTGCCTGCGTCTTCGTGCAGCGCGCCGGCGAGTTCGTCGAGCAGGCCAAGCGGTCGCCGGATCCCATCCTTGCGGCTCAAGGCCATTGAGCCAAGTGCCGAAGGACCACGGAACCCCACGGAACCATCGAGGCCTGGATCAAGGCGGACTTCGGAGTCGGCACCGCCCAGCACACCGTCAACTATCTGACACATGCGCCATTCGCCGAAAGCGCCACCAGGAACTCAAATCCCTAGAAGTGTCACTCAAGCGCCAGCTGGTGCTGCCTGACGTCGGCACCGACGCTCGGAATTATGCCCTCGAGGGTCCGTCGAGACGACCATTAGCCTGCCCAGCTGATACTTTTTCTTGATTGGGGTAGACTAGCTATGAAGAGGACGCACCACGAGCCCAGGCGACTCGGATGCAGCTGTCCTTGAATAGCTCCTTAAGGTGGCGCGCGACTGCACCCCGCGGCACGCCGGAGAACGCGGCGCTGCCGCGGGTAATCATCGTCCAGCGCGTCGGCTAAGGTTCTGATACCAAGAGCATCAGACATGCGGCCTCCGTCGAAGGCGACGAGGTCGTCGTTCCAAGCGAACAAACGACGCGGGGGGGGGGGTCATTTGAGACGGTGGGTTCGACGAGGGGGGAGGTGGAAAAAGAATGATGTGGTCTGCTGTTCCTGCTGAATAGTCCGCTCGTGCGGAAGAGGTGGAAAAAGAATGATGTGGTCTGCTGTTTCTGCTGAATAGTCCGCACGTGCGGAAGAGCCCGCCTGCGCTTGCTGGCGCTACAGACATCTAAGGGGAAGTAGAGCAACAAGCGCAGGCGCCCCAGAACACTAAGGTGAAGTAGCGTATAGCCTTGGCCGCAGCGAAAGTTTGCTGGGCGTCTATACGCCAGGCGCATTGCTTGGTGTTCTCTACGTTGGCGTAGGAGTAGATGAGGTTGCGGACGGACTCGGGTCATGTCGTTGGTCTTGAAATCGATGCCATAGGGGATTCGCTCCACCGAAGTAAAGCAGTGGTACGAGTCGGTGTTCTGCTTGAGCTCGTTTCCGTATTAAGAAGGTTTATGGTCGCCGATGGTGTCGGGGCCGGCGGTGACAGCTTCTTCGAGAGTCTCTTACCTTCGCAATGGGCGCAACGATCTTCTCGGGTGTGCGAGAGGTCGGATTGTGGTAGTTGGCTTGCTCGACGCAGACAGCGCTGCTTTCCTTGGAAGCTCGAAGAGACGGATGCGGTGCCCAGGGGAAATGGGCTCGATGCCGGACGGGCCGTAGAGGCTAGTACCGTCGCCGATGCGGCGGCGGGCTATGGCAGCGGCGATGCCTTGATAGTCCCGCCTGCCCCTTCCGCCAGCGTACGGTGCAGGAGACCTTCCACGACCGCCTCGAGAGGTTTCTCGCCTCATTTTGACGGAGGCCGAGGCGACGAACTACGGGGTCATCCGACACTTGGACATCGTCTTTAAGGAAGGGGAAGGTGCGGTACTTGGTGATATCACTTTCCAATAGCTCGTTTGAGGCCTCCTTGTTGTTTTTAAAAACGGTAGCGCCGTAGGCGTGGGCCGTCACGTGCTTCGAAAATGATGCCTCATTCAACATCCCGCTGTTGAAGACGTCCTGGTGGTTGGAGGCACCGGGCCATCTCCCGAGCCCGGGCGTCCCTTACTAAGTCTTCTAATTGGGAAATGTGTGTTTCTTAAAGTACTTGTGGCGGCAACTCCCGCCTCCTAAGGCTTACCCCTCTTCTAGGGCCCCCCCCTTATCAGGGGCACCCTACTCCGTTCCGATGATGTCAGAGTTTTCTCTGACATCATCTTCCCGTGACATGTGTCACCCTGATTTCTGAGTTTCGATTATCCTTGATCATAAAGCAACAGCCGATCCTCAAGTTGAGAGGACCAGGCGCAGGAGTTGCTTGTGGTCGCGTGGCGGGAGAACGGCCATCCTCGTCCAGTGATCCCTCCAAAGGCACGGACGCGATCGGCGAGCCAGGATTCGAAGGCACGCCAGGTAGCCCAAAATTCTCCACGCCACAGGTGGTGGATACGAGATTCGAGCGACTTATCGGTCGCAACGAACTGTTATGCATTGCATTCTGCGGTCCGGACAAGCCGCGCGCCCTGATCAAGCGCGCCGACAAGGGATTCCCAGGACCATGCAGCCGTGGGAAAGTTCCCCGGCCGGATACGTTTGTCGTCGGAAGTGACGACGCGCGATTTGGTGCTAACCGACGCGCAACCCGGGTACCGCGCCGCAGGCGAGCAGGTGAGATCGCAACTCACGGATAAGGCATTGTTTGCCGGGCAGAGACGGTTCGCCGCCCACCGTACGGATAGATTTGTCGATGGAAGACGCACGCAACGACGATATTACGCGTGTCGTGGACGATTGAGTTCCGGAGCCGAAGGAGCGCGAGAACGACGACGACTCAACCATTTTGGACTCTGATCTCGGCCGACTAGAACGAGCCAGAGCCGATATGGAAGACGATGATGCTGCCGTCGAGCAGCTACGATATGAAGAACCGCCAAGCCGTCAGGATGAGACGAACGAGCGGAATGATGATGATGATAATAATGACGATGAAGAAGAGCACGATACAGAAGTTGACGAGGAAGAAGAGCTAAACTACAACTACGACAAGCCCACGGAGAGACCGGCGGGAGGACGATCGACAGCTCGTCAACGCGTGCAGAACCCCCGGATGCAACGAAATGAATGAGTTCTACGAAGCTCACTTGCGGGAATTACGCGAAGAGAACGAACGCGCGCAAGAGACAAAACAAATAGGGGAAGAGAACGAACGAAAAGAACGGCTACAACGGAAGGAGAAAGAAGGTTAAAGAGCAACGGCGCGCCGGAGCCAACGCTCGAAACTCGTTGACCATGAAAGAGACGAGTTACGTACGCCGAGTCGATCAAGGCGAGCGAGCAGCCCGGAGTCCCGAGCTGAGGAAGAGCCGCCGACTACACGATCACGCGCGAAAGCTAGAAAGCCGCGCTATGAAGACGATGATGAAGAAGAAAAAGGAGAACGCGCGGCGCCGGAAGATCGACACCCAGGGTTCTTGATGGGTTTTACGGATCGACTCGCGAAGCGTGCTTAAACACGATCGCAACAAGGAGCGGCGATCAACCTCTGGATGAAAAACCGAAAAACTGATTCTCGATGGACGCGATCAGGACCAGTTCGATTTAGATGCGGCGCGGTGATGCGCATTAGCCGAAGAAGCACCAGCTTGGAAATTCCGATATCTGCTTCCCGCGACCCTGCGCGACACGGTCGCACCGATTTTTGAGAACACTTAAAGAGTAGAAGACCGCGTGTAAAGACGCCGATCACCCAGCGTCTTTCTATTTACGTCAGGATATCGACGATGAGGAGTACGGTTCCGTGGTACGACGGATACGACGATTGAACGAGAAGTATTGCCTCAAGATTTTGAAAATTTTCCGAGAGAGTTGTCCGCTGCCGGTGACGGCAGAGGAATCATTACGAAAGTTACAATGCGACCCAAGCGACCGTTCCGAAACGCTGGAGAGCATGCGTGCATACATATTGCATAAATTTCAGCAAGAAGCCATGCTGCTGCGTGGCCAACCGAGATCTCACGACGTGGAGATCATCTCTTCTGATGCGTGGACTGGAGTCCAGCGAATTGAAATCCCGCGTGCGAACGATGCGCAGCGGACACCCGACGACGTATGCGTTTACGTCTACGTTGTCGCTGATTACGCGGCTCGAAAACGACGCAACAGCCATGGCGGAGAAGAACAGCCGAAACTCGATGAACCCCCGAGCGGGAAGCCGCAGAAGCCGCCGCCTGGACGCGGAGGACGAGCTCTAGTCTCTCGGGGAACAGATAAGACGACGAATATGAAGCCACGCGCAAGAGAGAAAGAAAAAAGTGGTTCGAGAGGACCCGGACTGTGGGTTTTCTTAGCGACCCGGAAAAGACGAACACAGGAACCGCGTCATTTGCAACCGCGAGCCCGACGACTATTATGTAGCGATGTGCAAATATAAAGACGGCAGAAAGCCCATTTCGCGAGGACGATGGGAGAGCCGACAAAGGAAAGATAATCATTCGCGTGACGACGGTAGTTCTAATGCCACCTTCGGTTCGAGCGCTTACTCACGATCAGAGCAGACTCAATGATATGAGCACGCAGCTAACCACGGTTATGAGTACCGTGCAGCACTTACAGATGGACGCGGCCGATCGTCTTCGACACGAACAGGCCGTCGAGATAGCCGGGCCCCCGACGCCACGACAAGAGCAGCGTAGCTCGTGCCAGCGCCGACGGAAGAGATAGCAGGAGCTCCAGCAGACATTCACGCCGCCGCCGGCGACGAAGATCTCGCGATCGAGATTCGGACGATGGTCGTTACCGAGAAGACTCAGGACAGTCGTCTGCAACGTTCGCATTTACGACCCGGTCAACAGTTACCATTAGGGTGACGGTGCCCGAACAGGACACCCGCACCGACGACGCAGCCGACGCCCGCCGCGGCCGCATTCGAAGATCGCTCGCCCACCGATGGACGAGCCACCCAACGACGTGCTGACCAATCGTCGGTCTTTGCTGGACAATGAGTGTCGAGCGATGAGCTCAAGATTCGAAACGAACTTGAAGCTCGATACTGGGAAGGCGATTCAGATTCGGAAGATGAAGAAGCTACACGTGAACCAGTGTCCGCGTTAACGTTTGACGACGGTCGTCCATGGACGACCCACCGTTGATTTTTGATGAGAAGCCCTCGATGCCATCGGCTTATCTTTGGACCCTCCAGAGACGACCGGCGACCGACCTGGCTGTGAGCCAGACATGAATTTCTGCAGTGATAGCTCGTGCGCGCATTCGACTGACGAGACGATGACCAGCGCGAGTATTGCAGACGACGATTTTACGACAGAGTTGACGTCGGGGACGACATCTCTGCGGACCCCCGAAACGGTTTCGATTACTACGGATCGAGACACGGATACGCCGCCGGAAGAAAGGATAGTTTATGAAGAAGATTAGCAGCGTTCTCAAGTGTGACGAAGACGAGCAGACGTGGAACCTGCAGGATTGGTGGACGAAGACGAATTTCCGGCTAAAAGACCAGGAACAACCGCGCAGCTGCAGACTCAAAGCCGCAGCTGACACGGAACCGATCGCCGATGCTGATGAGGATCAGCAGGCGACGAATGAATTCACACGATGCATTCTGGAAAGACGAAATGAATGTTTATGGGAGGGTGCTTGCTTCGAACCACGAAGACCAGGGTCCCTACCAACACTGTTTCTGAGATTGTCTTGGAGGAAGAGCGGAAGCCGCCAGATAAAGGCCCGCGAGCGTTACGAGAAGCCAACAACAGATGATAAAGCTCAAGCCGCGGTATCGATGCCCAACCCCGGAGATGAGCGATGAGCCCGATGTGCTCACACTTCGTTGACGCCGCGAGACGGCAAGACGATCGAAGATGATTTGATTACCCTCAGTTGTTTAGATACGGGTTCTCTAACGTTTATAGCCTGTCACATCTCAGGAATCGTGACGGACCGAAATTCTCGACGACCATCGGTGTCGATGGAATGGCCGATGTTTCTTATATTTCCGAAAATGGTCAAAAGCCAAAGATCAGTTGATTTTCGATGAAGGCGAACTTCCGATTAAGCGCAAGCTGCGCGGATCAGGATTGAATACGACGACGATCCATCGTTGGATCGCCCTTCGGGTCGCTTTCGCCGACGACTCGCTGCCCCCATTGTCGCTATTGTAGCCGATACGAATTATCTTTCCTGTTGGGAGGGCGCGATATACGAATTTTAGGAGCCATCGTGGATTTTCCCCATGATCGGATCTGTTTTGTCGAACCCAAGTCGTCTACGGGCGCAAGAGATTAAGTTAAGGATGAACAGTCGATGCACCAATCGTGACCTTTCGGTCTATTTACGATCGAAATCCGATAACCGTACCGATTTACAATCATCAACACGATGCGCTTTCGGCAAGTCTCGACCTGGTCAAGACCGAGTTTACGCTCGTTTGAGCACGATTGATCTCCGAAGCCCGCCGCCGGAACGTAAGGTAGCCATGGCTACGCGGGGACATGCGCGAAAATTCTCCCCAGCTCCGGGAGAAGACGCGCGAAGTAATGGCTTGCCGCGCGCACGCTTCAAATCGAGCCCGGTCGAACGTACAATCTACCGGTTATTTTGTCAAAGCCTATGGAAAAAGGACAGGTTTTCGTACTTCGTTTGCTGAGAACGAGGAGTTGAGGTTGTCGAAGGATGGTGTTCTTCTTGCGAAGAGCGCGACCGGTCCGCTGCTCGGGTGGCGGTTATACGGAAGAAGTGCCGACGATCGTCACTCAAGGCGAAGCCCTTGCGATTGGTGATATCGTTAGGTACGAAGATGAGTTGAACGTCTCTACGATCAACGAACTTACGAAGAATGAAGAAGGATACGACAAGGGGAACGGCTTTTCCCGTTTTGTCGCTAGTCACTTGACGCGATGCGACGATCTCCCCGCCGATGCTGCTGAGCACGGTGCAGAAGGACGCGCGACCGCTATGACGGACAAGTCACCCTCAAACGACCTGAAGGCAGCGACGGTTTCGCTCGAAGGTCAGAAAAAGATGAAAAGAAATGCCGCGAGATCACCGAAGCGGAGATCCGCCGCCGATATGAAAAGGTTCAATGGCTTCCAATCATGCATCGCAAGGTGGTGATGCGTGCAGTGGAGCCGGAGCGGTACTTTGGGTCTCCAACGAGCCAACAAACGTGTGGGACGTCGTTTCGAGTCGTGCTAGCACTCGATGCGTCGGACACCGCCAACCAGATCCACCACAAGAACTTTCCGAATATTCCTGTGGTGCAGCACACGTTGGTGGTCGCTATGTTACAACCTTACGGTTGATCGAATCTTATTACCCTACGCGGAATGGTCGTCGTCGATGTGTGTCGCGTCGCCACCCTGCGTACACTCCGCTCTGTGCAACTTGACTTCAGAGATGTTGGGAAGAGGAGTCACCGCTACCACACTGGACGATGATATGCAAGATGGCTTTGTGGTTGATAGAGCAGGAGGCGATTATTTCTTACGTTGCACGTTTGCACCCTTACGTCGTCAATTTTACGACATGACTCCAGTTTGATGAGCTGTCGCGTGCGATTGTTGGTTTCCAGCCATCCGCTCCATTTGCGCGCAGTTCAAAGACTTGCAGAATATAGCAGCAAGGTTCGCCGCTGCACTTGGCTACGCCGACGAACGACATTTACTTCAGATGAACAATTTAGGATCATCACGAGCCGCGACAGACGCAGCTTATACTGTACGCGTGTCCCGCTTCGCGTAGGACCGCACCGTTCCGATTACAGATCTCTGAATCTGGAAATGACTGGAGTTGCTGACGATGCCCCCTGATTTTGATTGGGCCGGCTTCTCCAGGACGACCCGTTAAACACTTGGCGTCCGTCGTGCCACCTGACGATGACGCTTAATACTCGATCTGCACAACGCTGACCAAGGAACCTGAGCGGCGAAGCTTTGCCGTCAGCGTTGAGTCGCTGCAGACCGACCGTTTGATTATTATTTACAAATTGATGAAACCACCGCGTCACGTACAAGTTCCGCTGTTAAACACGCGCACACGTCATAAGATGGGTGTCAACTGATGATCCAAGATCGCACCAAATGGAAACCTCCAGGGTACCGTTGATTCCGCCTGCAACAGATGAGCCGGGGACGTCTCATGCTTCTTCTGCTGGGCCCCCGACAACCAAATTGGACGTTCCGCCAGATCCTGAGCGAGATCGGGAACCGAAGATTAAGAGCGAGCCGAGTGTTCGTGTCAAAGGCGAGAGGATCAACAAAAGCCACCCGGAAGTGAAACTAAAGTACGAGAAAAGGTTTCGATGTGCCATGGAAAGATGCGCCGCGCGATGCCGAGGGTGCACCACTGCCGCAGACTCCTGAGCATGTCAAGGACAACGAAGCGATGAAAGTTCAAAATTCCTACAAGGAAGAAGTTGACAAGGTTGTGCAGGGCTGAAATTCCTGACAATCCGCACTTAGATGACGAGGCGAAACTGATGCTACGTCACTGTGTGCAATATTCTTGGGCCTTTTTCGACCCGATTATGAGACCGTGGACTCGCCTCCTGTGTCTCTACGATTCAAAGACGCGAATCCGCGACCGATAAAGATGACGCCCTACCGATTGACGCGCTGCTCGATTGTCTCCGCAAGCAGATCAGCGAGTGGTGCCGGGATGGAGTCATTCGTCCGGCCAACTCACCTTGGGCCTTTCTTGTGTTGTTGCTCCGGAAGAAAGGGCTGAGATTGGAACGTCAAACGCGTTCCGTGCTGCAGTTGACTTACGTCAGCTCAACGATCAATTGGTCAATGACAGTTAAACATTCGACAAGATGATGGCGCCTTTCGCGATGAGACGATGGCGGACATGCATTGATATTAGGTGGGGATACCACAACCTTCGTCTGGATCCGGCAGCGCAGGACGCTGTCACGATGGTTAGCCCACTTGGTTTCTTGCGATTACCTCTGGTGTGAAGACGGCCGGAGCTCTTTTTCTGCAAGGCAAGCGACGACCTTTCGAAATGGATGTATAAGACTTGGTTGCGTTTGTTGACGATATTATGATGGGATCCGACGATCTTCATCGACATTTACAAGTTTTGATCGAAGTGTGTCATTGGCACAGAGAGGTACAGCGGTCGAACCGCGAAGTTCCACCTTCAAAGATGATATAGAATTTCTGGGACACATTTCCCCCAGAAGGCTTGAAGCCGAATCAAGACGCTGGAAGCACTGCGCAGAAGATGCCGATTCCAGGTACTTTACCGAATACTTTGAAGACCCAGATACGCTCTTTCATCGGCATGAGTAATTACTGCCGGCGATATGAAGGGCTACTCGAAGATTGTGGAACCGTTGAGACGATTATGCCTCGAAGGTGTAAAGTTCGAGTGGACGCCCGAGTGTCAGAAAGCGGGATACGATTATTGAAGCTTTGGTTGATTCCGTGGAGTCTACCACCCCGGTTATGATCTACCTTTTCAGATCCGATCCGACGAACAAGCCGGGAAAGTCACCGGGAATGAGTATCCCTGACTGTCTCTCCCGCAGCCCGATAGATCAGGTCATCGAGACTGACGAGTTTGGAGAACCTTTGAACCACGCTTATTTGTGTTTCCAAGAGCTTCCCGACCTGTTGATGACCGAGGTTTCCCGTCTCCGGCTGCCACTTCATAATGTCGTTTATTACGACCGAACTGCCGGAAGACGAAGACGAAGACCCTGGGATCCGATGAAATTGGCTACGTCTCACGCTACGAGACAACGTCGGAAGAACCGCGCGTGATGAGCCACAGATCTTCAAGGACGCAGCCCTTACAGGATTATATCGATAAGATACCGATAATATGACGCTCGCTGAGATCGCACGTGAGCAAGAATCTGATGCTACGTGCGAGGATATTCGCTACCGAATGGCCCAAGGTCAGACGCCACGACGTTCCCGAGCGAACGAACGATTCGAAGTCGTTAAAGATGCTCTTTACCGCATTTCTGCTGATTCGCACCCG
Source organism: Chrysophaeum taylorii (assembly GCA_029834535.1). NCBI lineage: Eukaryota > Pelagophyceae > Pelagomonadales > Pelagomonadaceae > Chrysophaeum > Chrysophaeum taylorii. The sequence goes on from JAQMWT010000102.1 coordinate 121,254, forward strand.
ATGATTGTTGCACCTGCTACGTTGCGCAAACGCATTATGACTCTCATGACACTCCGGTTAACGGTGGTCATATGGGACGTCACAGTACCGTCCAGGCTATCCAAGAACGATTTTGGTGGCCTCACGCGTCGAACAAGTTGGAGTCATTGCTGAATGGTTTGCCAGAAAGGCTGCGCCTGAGCCGAAACAGCTGGACTCTTGCAGCAGCCCGATGGTGATGGTGCTGTTCTTTGCATGGATTTATTTGGACCCTTGCCCAGCGCTGGTCCCGAGACGTATCTTCTAGTATTTTTGATCCGTTCTCGCATTTCTTGATTCTGGATGTTTTGAATGATAAGACTGAGTCTGTCCTCGAGTCTTTTGTCATTAACATTCTCCTCAAGGCGCTTGCCCCAGATGATTCGTACCGACAACGGTAAAGACGTGAACAAGATGCGCGAGTTCTGCCATCTCTTTAACACCGATACCAAACTACGATTCCTTCATGCCCAGTCGAACCCGGCTGAGCGTCAACCGATTTATCAAGGCCCTCCGTGCTTGCCTTCAAGGCCGGAACATCACGGATTGGCCTGACTTTGCCCATTATATTGCGTTTTGCTATAACCGCAAGTTTATTCCAGGCACGCAGATTTCTCCCTTTATGCTACGCCTGAACCGTCAGCCGATGCTACCGACTGACTACTGCATATGGATTTTGATACGATTATTGCCGAAGACTGCGCTCTGATGCAGTCGCCGAGACTCGCGAACGATTGAAATATTATACAAAGATCGTCCGAGGCTCGTGATAAGCTTTGAAGAAACAGCGATTGGCTTACAATGCTGATCATGTTGATGTTGAATACAAGGAAGGATCGCACGTTTTGCTCTACATCCCTCCTTCAGAACAAACTTCGACCGGAATGGCGAGGGCCGTTTATTATCAAGGAACGCCTCTCTCCCGGTCACCATATAGGATTGGTCTCTCGACTCTCCGCCCGAAGAGCGGCGTGTTCATGTAAGTCAGATCACGCCGGTGATGGTACCTCCGATCGTTGATCAAACCATCCGCAAACCCGAAGAAACTTCCGTGATGATTATCAGCACGGTAAGTTTGTTGTTTTCGGATTCCTGACCGGAAGCGCTCGATTGGCGCAAGAAGATTTGTTTGCCGAAGTTTACGAGCCGCGATTACCAAAATGATGTTTGCTCTACATTTATTCCGATTTGGGTCCGAACGATGATGCGCTTATTTCAAGCCGACCTCTCACCTTTCGCACCGCAAGCTCAAGCCCGAATTCAAGGACGTTGAAGGTCGAAGTTTCACCGACAAGTCCCGAATTTCCTCCAACACAACTCCTTGTGTCACGGATTCGCTCCGCACGAGATTGATGTTGGTCCCCAAGTTTACGCAGTGGTCGAGTTCCTGAACCGATCATCACCCGCGTTTACCAGAAGATTCGTTCACGAGATGGCGTAAGGCGAAGCCGCGCTCCTCGCGTTAGCACCGTTTGTGGTCGCGTGGCGGGAGAACGGCCATCCTCGTCCAGTGATCCTCCAAGGCACGGACGCGATCGGCGAGCCAGGATTCGAAGGCACGCCAGGTAGCCCCTAAAATTCTCCTTACGCCACAGTACTGGTGTTTAAAAGGTCGACTGCTAAAAGGGGGAAGGGGTGTTTAGTGCATGAAGGATGTGCGTGGTTTGTGTTTGAAGGTCGACTGCTAAGAGGGGTGTGTGTGTGTGGCGCATGAAGGATGTGTGTGGTTTTGTGGGGTAGGAGGGATGTGCCTGATGGGCGTAGATAGGTATGCGGGACCTAGTCGGGGTTATCGCCGAGGTTTGTGCCTCATACTGAGGGTTTAGGCTCAGGTATTCGCGCGAGCCAGAGCTGAGGTCCAAGCCGTCTACGGCGACCTCGCAGACTATTTCCACGACCCGCGGCGGCTCTTCCAGCCAGCGCGCCATTCTCACGCCCCGCCGAAACGATGTTGTCGATGCTGTCAACGCGCGCATGACCGCGGTAAGGACGAGGCGTCGGAGTTCGTTTCGGACGACGACGTGGGTCGGAAGACGACGCCTCGCTCTTTCCAGTCGAGTTTCTCAACTTCCTGACAACGAACGGCATGCCGACTTTGAGCGCGAGCTTAGAGTCTTCGCAATCTCGACCCGTCGCACGGCCACTGCAACGACACCCGATACATCATCGATCATATCGTCTCACCGAGGCTCCTCCAACGAGTTTCTCTTAAGGCCCGCCTTGGCCTAAAAGATCAACAAGAGCCAGGGCCAGACTCCCCTCAAGGTTGGCGTCCTCTTACCCAAGCCCGTCTGCAGCCACGGTCAACTCTACGTTGCTTTCAGCCGAGTCCGCTAGCCCAGGACGCGGCCAGGTCGACGACACACGCCCCACGCGCAGTGGCAATACCGTTAAGCCATCTCCCGGCGTCTACACACGCGTAGTCTACGGCAGTCACCCAAGGTAGCCGCCTTCTCTGCGCAGAGTGGTGGGGTTCAAGACGCGCCGGCAGGCCACGCACCGACTCGTGCGTTGAACAGAGAACGAAGCCGAACACCCTAGAAGGGCGAGGTTTTGCGAGGACAGGGTGGTGAAGCGCAGCACTGGGGTGAGAAACGGGTTTCGGACTTGTCGCGCGCTGAAGCGTGTTTGCGAGACCGTCAGCGTCTTTGAACAACTCCGTTTGTTGCATAACGACCATCCTTTGCTGTCGACTCCAGATGTTGTTGCGCGTTTGGTAAATAAGTGTGACGTTGTAAACATAATCGACGTAGAAAGGGTGATGTGAAAGCTTTGGATATGGGTTTGTGGACGGATGTACCTGAGCCTTGGGAATAAATGCCTGGGATTAGTAAGGACGCCAAATCGCCGAACTGAACAGGCGAAGAAAGGACAGGCAGTGGGCGTGCCCCGATTTAGGGTGGGATCGTATAGGCGCGCGGAAACCAGGATAGCATCCCAACCGTGTCCACAACGACGGGCACCACGACCGCAGCGGCGGCACCAGCGCCGGCGCCACGCCCATAAAACGTAACGTGAACAACGCGCGCGACCGCAGCCTTTCCCGAGACGAGGCGTCGGAGTTCTTTCAGCCGACCGACTAAATTGGGTCGGAAGCAACGCCTGCTCTTACAGTCGAGTTTTCGCTCTAAACCGCGGTGTGCTGGACTTTGATCACGAGCTTAAAGTCTTCGCAACCTCGACCCGTCGCACGGCCACTGCAACGGTACCAGTTACATGATCGATCGTGTCGTGTCACCGAGGCTCCTCAACCTGTATCCCGCAAGGCCCGTCTACGCCAAACGATCAACAAGACCAGGGCCAGACGCCCCGCGAGGTCGGCGTCCTCTTGCCCAAGCCCGTCTTCTGTCACGTCCAGCTCTACGTGGCTCTCTGTCGATCCGCAACCCCGAAGATTTGCTCTTCTGGGTCGACGACTCCACCCTACACCACACGTGCTGCGCAATACTGATAAGCACCCTCACGGCGTCTACACGCGCACTGTATGTGAGGAAGCTATGACACTTACCCCTGCACCACGTATCCAGTATCCTTACGTCTTTCTCTTATCGCTAGTCTAACGCCTCATACCATTCGTAACATGGTAGCAGGTGTTCGTTAAGGTCGGAATATTGCGATAGTTCTTCGGAAGCAGAGTAATAAACGTGTGCATGAGGATCAACAAGGGTGTTTAAATGTCGACTGCTAAGAGGGGGGGGTGTGTGTGGGGAGCATGAAGGATGTGGGTGGGTTTGTGGGGTATGAGGGATGTGCCTGACGGGCGGAGATAGTACGCGCAGGACCTGGTAGGTCGCCGCCGAGGCGGGCAGGCGAAGGCGGGCCCCGCCCGTGATCATGCGCATGCTGCCGCCGGACATGATGCGACGAAGGTGACGTCCTGCTGGATCAGGCGGCCTGGGCAGGGTTCCCAAGGCGGCGACATGGAGGGCGGTGAGGGCGCACAGCGAGCCCGGCCTAATGGGTGGCGATCCCCCACTCACGGTAGATGCGGCGAGTTTGGGCCGCCTTTGCCTCTGTGGTTGCGCAGCCGCGTCACAAGGTTCGCGCAGCCATGCGCTCTGCGCATGTTTGGGCAGGCGGCACGCCCGCTGGCCTCACCGAAGGCACCAAAGACGAGGCCGGCGACGGTGCCGTAGCTACGTAGCCGCTGTTCGACAGGGGCCAAAAAACGGCGGCGGTGCTGTACCCGGCTGGGGATGATGGCGCCGATGCCGCGGGCGTGAGCGAGGTATTCAGGTGGACTTGCGCTGCGCGCCGATCGACAGGCGACAGGTGGGAGGATGGAGGCGTGAGCGGTGGCGCAAGGAACCCAAGCGAGGTTTTGATGTCGTAAGTTGCTCCTTGTTGTCGAGCGTTGAGGATGTGTGGGACGACTTGGCGTCGGGCGAGATTGCCTCGGTACCGGCCGTAGAGGCGCGTGCGAATGGTAGGGGCGACGACGTCAGCAAATGCCGAAAACCTCGGACAGGGCTGGGATGCCGGCCTCTTTGACGCTGCAGAGTGGACGCAGCGGCTGGCCGTCATGCCAGGTGATCCGCGGTTGACAAGGTTGGCCTGCGTGAGAAGCACCTTGCCGTGAGCCGAGAACGACGTCAGTGCCCAGAATGCGAGTGCCCACGAGGCCCAAACAAGCTGGAGAGGGGTAGCCAAAGTACTGGCACACATCTCCAGCCCAGCGGTTGGGGTTTGAAGGGCAGAGCTGGGCCACGAGCTGGATGAACGTGGTAGAAGCGATCCGCAGGACGCCGCTACTCGAAGTGCATCGGTGATGGGAAGGGTGGCCGCAAGGCGCTGGAGTGCAGTGGCCCGAGCTGTCTCGCTGGGAGGTTAGAGCACGCTGAGTTGGGGTATGAGCACGGGTGTCGAGGATGGTGGGGTCGACGAGGACGCCCATGGAGACGAATTTGTGGGAGAAGGACCGTCGACGAGATGAACGTTGGCAGGGTCGCCGGAACCAGCGCCGCCGTGGGAAGCCAGCGTGGTACGGAGAGCAGCCAGAAGTCCGTCACAGGTGTTAGTAAAGGGAAGAAGACGATGAACCTTAACAAACGAAAGCTAACAGAAGAGACATACAAAGGAACAGGGGAAACAGAAGCGACAGAGGAAACAAGATCGCGGTCGCGTGGGAGGTACAGAATGGCGTATCGACATCAAGATGGCCCGTATCAACATCAGAATGGC